>JADKLZ010081101.1:544884-572500 GCA_021533235.1 Biomphalaria straminea | reverse complement strand
ATTAGGTGCCTAAATTTCCGGGTGCCTAAATATCCGCCTGCCTAAATTTACTAAAATCATGAGCACAGCACAGGTCATAATTGGGACAGCCGTTGACCTGTATGATTCGCCTTAGTCTGCGTGTCAGTAGGTCACACACACACACCATTTCAGTCAGCCACTGGAGTTACAACTAATAAGGCTTGTCTTCGAGTCTGAAGATTAGTGAGGAGTACAGTATTTCCCGTGGCTGTGTAGCCCCAGCCGCGACCTATATATTTTGCCAAAACAAGGGCAAGCAAAACCATTGTCCGCAGGTGGTCAATTTGTTTCGACGCCGCTTTCAGCCAGGTGCTCTCTTCTATGTTAGCCAAGGAAAATTACAACAATACCATGCTAAAAACACATGCTTCCCGGGATAAGTAGATTTTGCTAGACAAACTGTTACAAAACCCGAATTTAGGAAATTTAGGCACCGGATAATTAGGCACCTCGTATTTACGGATATTTAGGCACCGAATATTTAGGCAGGAGGAATTTGGTTATCCCATCACCCGTATGAACAGTCACTACAGTCCTATAAACTGTCATATCAGCCCTATAAACTGTCACAGCACGCGTATGTACTGTCACAGCAGCACTATCTACACAATTCAAAGAACAGATGAGAGAGAGAGAGAGCATTTTGTAATAAAATACACACTAACACCAACACAAAACATATAGAGCACTGACCTAAAAATATCTCCACACTCTTCCCGCCACTGTTTGAACTGTGGTCTCTGGTCTGCCTTCAATGTCAACAAATGACCCACTATGGGAAACGGTTTGACTGGACATGGAGGTACGTTCAGAGATTTCTTAGTGAAGCGATAGTAAACGTAGACCAGTAGTGAAGTGAAGAAGATTAAACCCAGTGTGGTGAAGTCCATGGCGTCTTACTGAAATAAAGTTAAAAGTTAGTTTTAACACAATTATCAAGATTAACAAACACAGGTCAACGAACACAAAAAATATTTTTAAACACGCTAATGAAAAAAATAAAATAAAAGCTAGAAAGCTTATCTAAGGGAAGAACTTCACATTTTTAAGTCCATATTGTTTCACTGAGTTTAATGTTGTTAAAATGTTACGACAAAATAAATTTTGCGATTCACCATATGAGGTACACTGAAAATATAAACAATACAAACAAAGTGTCCATATTACAATTAGCCTCAATGTTTTACGTTGAAATTGTTACTAGTTTTGGTAGTTAAAGGACTTGAACAACATATTTTACTTTGCGGCTTTGGCTATGAAAGTAAAGCGTCTTTCTTTATAGCACACCCCTCGTGGGTGTCACCCGGTGAGGACCGCACCACCCGCACCTGCCGAGTGACGCCACTGCCCCTCCCCCTTCTTCTGTTGATGACATCATCTGCCTTATAGACCACAAGGTCTGAAAGGGGAACCTTACTTTTTAAATTCTCTTACTTTTTGTTCAGCTACTTTAATTCTTCGTCCTATCGCTCATTCACTTCATGAACTAGATCTTGTTTGAACATTCTGTTTGCCTCTGACGCCCCTTGGCGCCACACATTCGTGGAGGACATTTGAGCAGTGAACACCAGGTGAAAAGAGGCTTCAGACATTGCCAGTGACAGATCTTTGTGGAGACAGCTTGCAGACCAAATATGCCAAAAGGCGCAGAAGGATCTAAGTCTTAATATGTTTAAGGCCCCCTTTTATTCATTTAAAAAAGAAGTCCATAAACATTTTGTGCACCACCTATTATAGAAATAAGCTGGAATGCAATAGAAAAAATTTATTATGCAAGCACACTGAAAAGATTCCAATCAAGAAATAGGCCCTACATAGTATTAGAGATTATTAACCGTCCCCAGATGAATTGATTTACAAAAATAGCTTGTAAAGCATTAGGAAATGTTATAATGTATTAAAATGTAAAGAAATAACTTACCTTGATTAAGAAATGTACCAAAACAACTGCAAACTTACGCCACTTTGGTGTCTCACTTTGCTTGGACCACAACGAGTTGAACTAAATGTACGGATCTTGGAATATATTAGACTACATCTTGTCTGACCTTCACCCTGAGACTTAGAAGCTAAGGAATTTAAAATATCTATACAATACTTCCAAGATAGTTCCAACACACTACACAGTTATGTCATTATGACCTAATTCGGCGTTAGACATTTAGCTGTGAGAATCCAAAGTAGGTCACATACAAACTTTGGCTTACATTGAAACATTGTTGTGAATGTGCGTTGAGTTAAAAAAAATTGCACTCGCAATATCGCATTTGTTATTTTTTAACATTTTAAGTGTTTGAAAATTTAATTAATTCTTAAAGTAAACAAGATTACAAAGAGAGTTTGTGTGATACACAAACTCAGATGCGGCCCCCGTCGGAGTCGGATCCCTGTCAGATCCGCCTATTTGCAAGATGTTTAGGATGTTCCTTCTAAGTTGAAAATAATTAACTTCTCGCTGGACGACGGAGGATGGCGAACAGGATATAAACCTGCCTTATCTTGATGTTTGTGCACTAGACTTTAGTTCGGATATATCGTTGGTCCCTGGCTCAATTCCTGTATGCTCCCATCCTTAAACTATCGCAATATTTCTGAAAGAACAGTAAAGGTTAAATCATATTTTCAAAAGCCTTTAGTGTTTTTTTTTCTAACCGTGACGGACAGACCAACGAACAGACAAAACGCACAAAAATATGCTTCTTTCATTCTAATGGGGGCACTAAACAATTTTTTTAAATCTGATTTTTTTAAAAATTTAAGAAATTAGTTTAGAATCATGTCATTTCCGGGCTTTAGGCTAGTACACGAAAGCCGATGCTAAAAGTTCATTTTAAAAATGTGCATGATATGTGCATGCTAGAGACATTTCTTATAGTAACATTTCCTCCCTTACATTTACGTAATTGTTTTAGAATTGGTGTTTTGTTATTAAAAAATCGCTTGCATAATTAATTTTATAAATTAAACGGTTTGCTTTTAGAAAACTAAAAGTAGCCATTGCACCTAAACTTTTCAAGCCGCATTTAATGGTGAAAAAATATTTTTCGTATCTCTTCTAGTTTTGGCGCTCTGAGTGTGATAGACGGACAGACAGAGACAGAAATCATTTTAAAAAATGTGCGTGATATCTACATGCCAAGAGCATTTTTTATAGTAGCATTTCCTCCCTTAGATTGCTTCACAATTGATGTTTTATTATTGAAAAATCGCTTGCATAATATTTTTTATAAATTAAACGGTTTGCTTTTAGAAAACTAAAAGTAGCCGTTGCACCTAAACTTTTCAAGCCGCATTTAATGGTGAAAAAATATTTTTCGTTCGTATCTCTTCTAGTTTTGGCGCCCTGAGTGTGACAGACGGACAGACGGACATTTTGCACAAACCTAATAGCGGCTTTTTCCCCTTACGGGGGCCGCTAAAAAGTACCATCAATTCCAACTTTATACATTTGCATAAATGGTGGTTTGTAATTTTATAAATCAATGATGCCCAACCTAATTTGACCTGCTGGCCATTTTAATTTACGACAACAATCCATACGCGACAATCACGACGCTCAACTCCAAAGGGAATTAACTCTTCGTTTTTTTTTTAGACGCCCTTTAGCGTCAATAAATCAATAAATTTTTTTGTCCAACGAAACAGAGTCTGAATTCGGAACAATCAAAGAACCTTTGGAAATCGTATAGTTTCTAATAGTTTGAGTTTTTGAACAGATTCTTATGACAGACTGGGGTAGAATGCTTGCTAGTCTTTGTGTCTCTTTAATTGCAGCATTGAGATAAACCAACTTGGGTCTGTCTTGAATGGAAGGGACTAGGTCTTTTCCAATATGACCCTCGATTTCAACAAAAAAAATTTTTTTCTGAACTTAGAAAATATAAAACAAAAACTAACAATTGTCGTTGTTGGTGTTTCGGTTCCAAAATTAATCAGATCAAAAACTGATTTCAATAAATTCATCTCATCCATTGTTGTAGTTTCTCCACTTGAAGCGACATAGGAAGCTATAAAATTCTCTTCAGGATCTTTGGTTTTATATTTGACAATGAACTCTTTTTCTGTTAGAAGAAAAGAGGATTTCTATTTCCGTTAGTAGTCTTCTAAACCTTGGATCATTGTACTCAAATCTTTTCCCAACGACAATGGAGCAGATTTTATTAGCCGTACTTTCTGTGGTTATTCTTTTAATGTCTACCGCCTTGCCACCATACTTTTTTTTTAAATTTTGTTCAGATAGTGCGATACCTCATCTTGAATTCTCTCAGCCAAAATATTTTTGCCGAAGCCAAATTTGCGAAGTATGGTTATCGCCACACTTCTCTGTTCCTTATAGAGTTGGCCTGAAATAAAAATAAGTCTTCTGCCTTGATCACCCATGTTATATTTGGATTACAAAAAAAAATTAAAAAAAAATTAAAACAGAAACATAAAATGATGTGATATTGTAAAGAAATTAAAAACTATTACCATATCTTATAAATTACATACTCTGCTTCAAAATATAATGAAGCTAAAACTAGTTCTTGTGATGTCATACTTCAGTTTGTAAACTTAAAGAGAAAGAGCGGACTTGAGAGCACACAATTAGCTGATCGGCTGCTGCCCTTATTATTTAGGCCATATTACGTGTGGGAAAATAATACTATTCTTGATACCTTGATTGACATATAATATTGACATAATATAATTTTGTTAGAGATTTACATACCACAATATCTACGAATGCACCACAATTAAAATAGAATGCTTTTTTTAAATTAGTAAAAGGTTTAACATGCTTCAAATCAGGGGCGTAGCTAGAAATTTTTCATATTTTGGTGGCCCGAGGGGGGGGGCTTGACAATCTTGGAAGGCCCCTGTATTTTGCGTAATACTTTATTTTTAATGTAAAAAAACTCACTCAATTGGACCTAACCCGTGTTCTTATCAAGTCAAATCTGGAAGTAACCTCTTGAGCTAAACTTTCACTTATATATAAAAAAAAAAGTAACACAAAAAGAAAAGAAAAACATAAAAAGATATCAAAAGATGTAAAGTAATTTTCTTACTATTCAGAGCTTACGACAGTAAATATGTTTGTATGTATGGTAGTGGTTAGTATCTCGGTATCACAGTATCAAAAAATTGCAAACATTAAACTAAGCCAGAGGTGGGCAAATTACGACCCGCGGGCCACATGCGGCCCGCCGAAGTGTTTTATGCGGCCCGCGAAAACCTAAATAATTATTGTAATTATCTAAAGAAATTATTGAAACTTTGATTTTTAGCACTTGTAATGAAAAGGCTAAAAAACACGATTACAAAGAGAGTTTGTGTGATACACAAACTCAGAGGCGGCCCCCTGTCAGATTCCCCTTTTCGCAAGATGTTTCGGATGTTCCATCAAAGTTGAAAATAATTAACTTCTCGCTAAATGACGGAGGATGGCGAGCAGGGTATAAAGCTGCCTTATCTTGATGTTCCGCACTAGACTGTAGTTCGGATTAAGCGTTGGTCCCTGGCTCAATTACTGCATGCTCCCATCCCCTCCTGTGGAAGGTTTGAAATAGGAAGTAAACTATCTTTAACTCTGAAGAAACAATCGAATTATGTAAAACAAACAGACACATAACCCAGGAGCGTCGAGATAATCAGTTCAGCATGCTAACTGGTTACAAACTAATAGCCTGATATATACAATATGTCACGGGAGCGATTTTAAATAATCTTTCAGCATTGATCTGTAGAGATGTAGATGTACATAAACTAAACTTCTGATTTAGCACTCTTAATATATATCTTATTAATTATTATTAATAATTTGGATGTAATTTAGATAAAATTTAGGTAAAATAAAAAGCCCAGATAATCAATAGAATGAATGCAATATTAAATTTAAAAATAGAAGATTAGTTTTAGTTTATTATAACATTTCAATGAAGATCTAGACATAAACATCCGGAACAATCTATTATAGATATTTTAAACTATCGCAATATTTCTGGATGAAAAGTAAAGGTTAAATATTATTTTCAAAAGCCTTTAGTTGTTTTTTTTTTATCTAACCGTGACGGACAGACCAACAAACAGTTAAAACGCACAAAAATATGCTTCTTTCATTCTAATGTTGGCAATAAAAAACATTTTTTTTTATGTGATTTTTAAAAAAAGTTTAAGAAATTAGTTTAGAATCATGTCATGTCCGGGCTTTACGCTAGTACACGAAAGTCGCTCCTAAAAGTTCATTTTTTAAATAAAATATATCAAAGGTAAAAGACAGGTCTTATTTAATGCCCCAGCGGTCAAAATATACATCTTCCGCGCTTTGATCTCTCAACGTTAGCCTTATGAAGCTGATGTTCAAGGCAACTGCCACACCTCTTTTATGAGTTAATTACTTAAATAGTGAATGATCTTAAGTTAGAACAAAATAAAACGTGAAATCTGGTGCGATATGTTAGATTATTAATTGTATTAAATTAGGTTTTATTTATATTGCATACTAATTAGGTTTTTTCTCTTTAAATACTGCTTGCATAAAATATTTTTAAAAATTAGATTTTGAGCTTTTAGAAAAAAAAGTAGCCGTTGGATCAGAACTTTGAATGATCTATATTATCGTGATGTCAGATTTTCATTTTCTCTTCTACTTTCTGAGCACTAAACGGGACAGACAGACGGACAGACAGGCCACACAAAACTAATAGCTTCTTTTCCCCTTTCGGGGGCCGCTAAAAAACGAAGATTATATTTAATAGCAATACTATATAAATTCAATAAAAGACATAAACCCTGGCCAGTATTTATTCAATGCTATGGAGAATTGTGTTGAAAGAGTTGAGTTGGCTTGTACAAGCTGGCAAGGGTAACAACTGGAGCTTTGACTGAGGAAAAAAAACAACTTTTTAATCAAATAAAGAAATATTCTGGTAACTGGAAAGTTTACACAAAGCTACATTGAATTCGCAGAATTGATTTATATTAAGAAATCAAACAATATCATGCTCAAAGCATGCAGTTGCTTACATCCATATTTGTTAGAGGGCTCACGCATGAAGTATAGTTTAATATTATGGGAATAGCGAAACATGCACTTAGTTTTATTTTGTTCGAAGTACACTAGGTCTTTGATAAATTGTAAAATCTTAGTTTTTTTTTCTTCTTTATCTTGTATATTCTTATTTTATTCGTGGCCACCAAATTCAATTCGCCTATGGCCTCCAATTATTCAATGCCGGTCCCGACTGGCAGTTTCGAAAAGTATGTGAAGTTTTGGAATTAAAACATTCTGATGTTCGGTAACACAGTTGTATTCACTGGCCAATCATTAGATCAATATGGAATCCAAAGGAAGAAATTGTTAGGTTCCTTGATGGACATTGACTGTGACCCCCTCCTAATGTCTCTAATGAAGAGTTGAAGACAGACTTCATGTTTATCATCGGAGCTTTGTAATTTGTTGAAATGTTTGTGCATCTTAAATCCTTTCAAACAAAGCATATATATATATATATATATATATATATATATATATATATATATATATGTGTGTGTGTGTGTGTGTGTGCGTATGTGTGTGCGTGCGGCCCGCATTGTAGACAATTTTCATTAATGCGGCCCTGGGTTGAAAAAGGTTGCCCACCCCTGAACTAAGCTATAAAATTATGCGGTTCGCGATAAGTACGAACATTTAACCTGTTTTTACTTGACTTGATTCTACAACAGATTTTTTACAATCAAAACTGCAGTTGCCAAAGTAACTTTCTTCTTCGTTCTCATTGTTATGTTGGAGGGTTCAGATCACTACACCAATATATGAGATGAACTGCGCATTGGTTTCAAAATCAGGGAGCTCTCCGTATAGTTTTCTTTCTATTGGAGTGTTTTGGGGCCAGTGTCTTATACGGGCCTCTTGGTAAAGACCGCAGTGTTGGAGGACATGGTCGGCATTCTCTGGAGACACCCCACATGGGCAGATGTTACTGGTTCCAATTTTGAGCTTCCGGTACATGTGTTGTCAAAGTAACTAAAATCAATTATTTATTCACAATTTAAACCTAATCTTTTTTTTTTTTAAAGCCGACTTATAGAAAACTGCCAGATAAAAAAATTAATTCTTTTAAACACTTTTTAATTTCCTGTGTCCTTTTCGCGAAAGTTGCTTTTGTAGAGATTGTATAAAAACAATATTTATTTTTGGTTATATGAAGCACACATTCGCTAAATATATATGTGTGTGTGTTAATTTATAAGCACTTTAAAAAGTAAACTAACATAACAAAATTGTAACTTTCATTTTTTCTTTCTCTCAAAATATCAGCCATCTTGGAGGATGAGTTAACTGTATTTCGATGTACGGAATTTTGTTTTTTTTCCGCTTGTGTGTGTGCGTGTGTGTGGGGGGGGAATGAAAAGTTCAAAAGGTCATTACAATATTTTGATACTGAATTAAGAAGTCAAGAAATGTTACAGATTGTGTTTTAGACTAAACTTTCTTTTTAGTTGGAACAGGGGAGAGAAGTGGTACCAGAATTTAGCAACATAAAGTATGTGTAATTGTGTGTGTGTGTTTATAGAATGTAGGACGTATAAACTGAACTGAGAGACGGAGAGAGAGAGAGAGAAGGAGAGTAGGAGAGAGTTACCAGAATTCACCGGCCTTGAGAGAGGAGGAGAAAGAGTAGGAGAGAGTGAAGGGAGAGAGAAGGGGAGATTCAAGGGAAGTGAGAAGTAGGGAGAGGGAGAGAGAAGGAGATAGAGAAGGAGAGAGAGAGAGAGATGGGAAAAGACAAGAAGAGAGAAGGAGAGAGATAAAAGGAGAGAGAAAGAGAGAGTAAAGTACAGAGAATGAGAGAGAGACGTAGACTGAGAAGAAGAATTAGAAGGAGAGATATGGAGAGACAGAAAGGGAGAGAGAATGTGAAAGAAAGAGGGAAATAAAAGGAGAAAGGAGGAGAGAGAGAGAGAGAGGGGAAGAGACTGTAGAATAAGAGATATTTAAAAAAAAAGTAGTGAGTAAAAGACAAAGAATGAAACAGTGGACTGTTCCAATTGAAGTTTAATTAGAGAAAATACAAACTAGGTGAGTTCAGAGACAGAGATAGTAATAGAATGAGAGGAAAATATTATTAAAATAAGAGAAAGAGAAAAGGAGAGAAAGAAACAAGAGACATTGGCCGTTCAATTTTAAATAACAGATATAGAATCAACAACCTTGAAGTACGTTGGCGGGTCGTTAAAATGCGGGCCGTTTTATTGAAATTTTAAAAACAAGGAGAAGAGAGGGTGTTCTCACCAAAAATATACAATAACACTTGGATCTAATAAACGGGCGCAGCCAGTGAGTATTCTCTCTCTATGGTCTCCGTCAGTCGCGAAGCGACTATGGATCATCTCATGGAAATGAGATGAATGCCTGGGCATATGCTGTGGTCGGAACGATGTCGCCCACACATCAGTTCCCCCCTCTCCACGCAGCTGATGTATCCAGAGGAACAGCAGTGCCGATACAGTTTGGGGTCAGCAGCGTCGCAGGTACTGCCAGAATGTAGGATGTAGCACTGGGTGCTGCAAACTGCCTTAGGGTTGCCAGCTCCTGATTTTTCCTTAGGGTTCACTTCCGAAGCCTTTCCCTTGATTGGGTGTAGCTGCAAGGCAGCAGAGGTTTGAATTCAGAGTTTTCGTATATAACTATAATTAAAATAAACCCCATAAACATGATGTCAGGTTTAGTCATTGTGTTATTAATAGCTAAACACACTTAAGGTCCCTAGGTTCAAACTGACAAAAACATCATTCACACACAAAGTCGTGCAGAGAGTAACCAACTATGTGGATGAGTTAAATAACAAAGATTATGAATTAAATTGTCTGATACTGAATTATGAATATGTACAATGAGAATAATAAATAATAAATATATAATATATAGTTAATACATAATATATAGATACATAGATTATATTATAGATAAAGATATTATTCATAAGCACCTTCGTACTGCTACTTGTCACCAGCGTATCTAGGTAAACCATATGCTGACAGACTGACGTCACTCTACCGCCAACATTTAGACCTCACTGATCCTTAACTGGCACCACTGATGTAGGACGACCCTGACAGTCAATGAAAGCCGATCTGGCAATGACACCCAAGACTGTAATATATTTCTGAGAAGACAAGCGACGCCCATACTGGCATAGGATCAAGTTCAGTAAATACAATTCCAACACTGGCACCCTATAAACGAAATAACACAAAATTCAACCTCTATTCTACCTATAAACAGCGATAACCTTATACTACAAACTATAAAATATATCACCACAAAGTAACTCACCCTAAACAGGGGTCCAAAAAAATCCTACTGAAATAATACAAGTCCAAGAAACTATAAGACCAAGAAATAAGTCCAAGAAACTAGCAGGCGAACACACCGTCCGTTTTAAAACCAACTTCAGAGGGTGATCTCCTCAACAAATGGTCAACAAAAGTGACCAGCTTTATGACGTGGTCAAAAACACAAGGCACCCTCGCCCCGTACAAGTACTACCAAACAGTGTTGGGAGAAAGCAAGGACACTTGTCCGAACTACGTGACACATGAGACAACAGGTTAAATAGCTTTACAACATTTCAGGATTGTGTAATAGATTTTAAACAAAAACAAAGAAACTAGAATTCATAGTAGTATATCAAAGACAATGCTTTAAACTCTTTGCCATTCACTAAGAACACATTCATTATAATTCATTTTAATGCCTAAACTTTATAAAATACTAATACTACGAGACTTATGACCCATCTGAATATTGGGCTAAAACATAATAAACACTGTGTACATATTATTCTCATTGAAGTACTGTACGTATAAATTCTACCTTGTATTTTATTTTAAATTACCAACAGAAAATCATTTGTAGTCTGAATATGGGAGTGAAACAGAAACACTATATACATATTTTTATTTCCTTTTAATTTACTGCATGTTCGTAGAAATTTCAGTAAAAAAATAATTGCCGAAATTATCATCATACATTCAATGTAAATTTGTATGCTCCTTATGGATGTACATTAACGTATATGTCAGTCTAAATAGTGTGATATCATGTATATTATATACAAATATAAAATTATAGCTTTTATATAATAATAATAATAATCTTTATTGTCCGTAAGGAAATTTGTCTTACAATTTGTGCATTATACAAAACAAAACATTATTTTAAAAAAAATGTACATTCACACCAGACTCACTCACAATTAACATATGAAAAGTTTACATTAGATTGGTTCTATTTAATGATCTGATTGCCAGAGGAACAAAAGAGTTTTTGTGTCTGTTTGTCCTTGCTATCGGTGTCTTGTATCTCTTTTGTGATGGTAAAATAGCAAAATCCTGACCCAAAGGGTGATTTTTTATTTCTAGAATCTTCAGTGATGGGAACAGACTCTACAAAAATTTTAGGAAATTTTTGAAATTGTGTTAACACGCCCCCCCCCCCTTTTTCGTTCGTTGGTGTGATAGATTGTAAAGACTAAGACTGCTTTACTGATCCTTACGGAAATATGTTGTAATTACAAGGACTCTTTTCTTATATAAAGACAACACAGAAACATACACATAAATACAACAGACACAAAAAACACAAAATCAGGCATTGATCAAATCAATTATTGACAAAATCCCACTCAGAACAGAATAATGTCATAAGCTGAGTGGTATGTCCACAGAAAATGTAATGACAGTTATATTTTAATCAGGTAACAACTTGACTGTCATCCCAAAACCTCAAAAACCGTTTTTGTTCAAAGCTTTATTAAAGAACATTACAAATGGTTATTATTCCATTGTTTTAAAATAAGAAACTTTTTAGAGATGCCTTCATAATATGTATTCTCTCTTTGTTAAGGAAAGGTATACCGGTATTCTTAGTTCCTATGTGTATCTCATAGATACTAGAGTAATGGTGGGCATTTGTTTTATTCTTTTATTAACTGAACTTAAAACATCCTCGTCAACAGAGCCTGTAGTATATGTAAACCTATTTCAACTATTTGTATATTTAATTGACATTTGATTACTAAATAGTGACATTTGTAGAGGGGGTATTAGACATATTTGCATTTTTTTTCAAGCAGAATTTCTTTTTCAACTAGATCTATACGCTATGTAGTTTCCATGGCTTTCACAACCAAAATAACTTTGACGGACTTTTCACAGGTCCAGGTCACTAAAATTCGCGGACTTTTCACGGCTGTGTGCGAATTATCGTCACTGAATCTATCGTAGATCTAGAAGCTATAATAGAATCTACAGATTTTAACAATAAATCACTGAAATTCGCGGACTTTTCACGGCTCCACATGGTTAGTAATTATGTTCATTAAATTCTAGTGATTTAGCGTAAATCTAAAGTCTATATCTAAGTCACTTAATTCCCGGACTTTCCACAGCCGTGTGCGATTTGTCTTCACTGACACTACCGTAAATCTAGAAACTAGACCTAAGTCACTAAATTCGCGGACTTTTCACGGCTGTGTGCGATTTTATCCTCACTGACTCTACAGTAGTAATTTCGTAAAACTAGAGTTTAGATCAAAGTTTTTTCACCGTTTATTTAACTTTACACTAGGCTTTGAATTTTATAATGAAATTCAAGGTGTTTTCCAAGTTTTCAAGGTGGCTACGAACCATGAAAAGTTCTCAAAATTAAAGAAACTAGATATCTTATGTCGAATATATCTATCTAGACTGATTCAAACCACATAAGTCCCTGTGGTCTACGCTGAGATCAACAAGACAATACGATCACGCGAGTTTTCTTTAAAAAAAATGGAACTTATAACTGTATCAAAAGACCGGTCGCATTTTTCCGAAAATGGAAAAAAAAAATAAAATCGGAAAAAAATTCGGATTTTTTTTCCGAAAATAAATGTCGGGAAAGTTTCGGATTTTTTTGCTTGAAAATCGGATCAGAAGAAATTTTCGGAATTCCGAAAATTTTCGGAAAATTCCCATCACTGAATCTTCTTAGATTTTGTGAGGATGTTTGCCTCAAACAGCTGCCCTAATGGGGTTTGCTTTTTGCCAATGACCTTACCAGCAGCATTTATGGAGTTTATTTTTATTCTTAGTGCTTAGATTGCCATACCAGGCAGTGATATTAAAATGTAAAATATTGCCGATGTGAGCGTGATAAAACATAGCCAAGGCCTTTTCGCTAATATTAAAAGAGGACAGTTTTCTCAGTAATCGTAGTCTTTGCTGCCCTTTTTTGCTGATATAATCTGTGTTTGCTGTAAAATTTAATTTATTGTCTAGGATAGTACCAAGGTATTTAAAAGTGCACTATTTCAATGGTCTCTCCAGCTACAGTTACAATATCATTTTCCTTCTTTTGCCTACGAAAATTGATAATCATTTCTTTGGTTTTTTTCACATTTAATAATAAAAAATTATCTTTACAGTACCTTACAATGTGGTCTATTTCTCTAAAATACTCGTTTACGTCTGAACTCTCTGAGAGCAGGGCAAGTAGAGCCACATCATCAGCGAATTTTGTGAAAGAGCAAAAAGGACTATGGGATTGAAAGTCATTGGTGTACAAAATGAACCATAATGGCGATGTCACAGCCCCCTGGGGCGCCCCTGTGTTAACTATGTGTGCATTTGATATAACATTGTTTACCCTAACCCTCTGAGGTCTCTGGGTCAAAAATTCATTAGCCCATAGGATGATATATGGACTAATCTTCAATGCTTTCATTTTTTTCAATGAGTAAATGAAGTTGTATTGTATTGAAAGCGGATGAAAAATCAATGAAAAACAATATTACATAGGTGTTTGGTAAGTCTAGATGTTTGTGGACACAATTTAAAATATTTAGAATAGCTTCGTCTACACCTTTACCTTTTTGGTAAGCAAATTGTAAAGGGTCCAATTTATTACCCAGATCATTTAATAGAAACATTTTCACAAGTTTTTCCAAACATTTAGACACAATCGAAGTAAGAGAAACAGGTCTAAAGTCATACATTTCCTTTGGTTTGGACACCTTTGGTACAGGTACAATTATGGACGACTTCCACACAGATGGTATCTCGTGGTTTAGTAATGAAGTGGAAAAAATCTCTAGGAAAGGTTCAGCTAGTTGTTCAGCACATTCTTTTAAGATTCGCCCTTGTATACCATCAGGCCCAGCAGCTTTCATTGGGTTGACGTTTTTGAAAATGTTGCAGACTTGCTCTTTAGTAATCGCTATTTCTAAACAGTTGTCAACTTTGACATCCTCAAGGGCTTTGATTCTTTGATACCGGTAACTAAAGTTGTTGGTGTCGAAACGACAATAGAAATCATTTAAATCGTTGCATAATATTTTGTCGTCTCTTGAGGCAAGATAGCTTTTAGTTTTGACTTGTGCTCCAGCCATTTGGTTCATGATGCCCCACGCCTGTCTCATGTCACTTGTCTTAATTGAGTCTTCCAGCTTGGTGCGGTAGTTTCTCCTCCCTTCTTCAAGAGCGACATTGAGATTACGTTGTGCTCTTTTCATTTCATGCCTGTCGCCACTCATATATGCTCTTCTCTTTGTAATGATTTCACGTTTTATTTTTGCAGTGACCCATGGTTTGTTGTTGGGGTATATCTTGATGCTTTTAGTACTGATACACGTGGTTTCACAAAATTTTATATAATTTGTCACTGCTTCGACCCATTCTTCCAGATTTGACGTTGTCTCTTTAAACAAATTCCAGTCGGTGCAGTCTAGACAACCCTGTAGTTTGAGAATGTTGTCTTGAGTCCATTCTTGCACGCTGCTTTCATACTTATAGTATATTAGAGCGACATGGTCCAATCTCATTTATTGACCATTGGGGGAGGGGCTATCTGGGAGAAGGTTTTCCGTGCTGCCTTTAGGCGCTCAGTACACAAAACCCTGCCTGAGTCCCCTACAAAGATAGGCAAGATGAGCTCAGTTCAGTTCTACTTAGTCTCTCCACCACACTTCCCGCCTATTACATTGAGATGATGAAATATTCAGTACTAACCCAAACCCTTAATTAATAATCGATATGGTGATCACAAAATATTAGTACAACTGTTTATCATTAATTTTCATAAGCGTAGTAGTGCATGTTAATTTTTGTTTGAATTTAAAACTTTTTTTTTGTAATGCAAGACTAAGTGTGCTTTCTTTCAATTAGTTTTAGTTGGTAAGGTTTGGGAATCATTGTGATTCCATAAATATAATCCATTGGTGGAGGTTGATCTGGATGAACAGGAAGCAGGTGAAATCTTTGAATTAAAGAACTTAAATACAGAAACAACTCAGTTTTAGCCATTGATTGTCCAAGACAAACACGACGTCCAACTCCAAAGGGAATGAACTCTTCGGGTTTCTTTAGCTGTCCTTTAGCGTCAATGAATCTGTCTGGGTTAAAAACATGAGCATCTGATCCCCAGATTTTTTTGTCCAATAAAACAGAGTCTAAATTCGGAACAATCAAAGAACCTTCGGGAATTGTATAGTTTCTAATAGTTTGAGTTTTTGAGCAAAGTCTTATGACCGACTGAGGAACAATGCTTGCCAATCTTTGTGTCTCTTTAATCGCTGCGTTGAGATAGACCAACTTAGATCTGTCTTGAATGGAAGGAACTCGATCAGTTCCAATCTCAGCCTCGATTTCATCAAAAATATTTTTCTGAACTTGTGGATAGTTTAACATATAAAGCACAAACCAACAAATAGTGGTTGTTGATGTTTCTGTTCCAGCGTTAATCAGATCAAAAACTGATCGCAATAAATTTAACTCATCCATTGTTGTAGTCTCTCCACTTGCAATTCTGGAATTTCTTTCAGCAACATAGGAAGCTATAAAATTATCTTCAGGATCTTTGTCTTTACTTTTAACAATGAAATCTTTTTCAATATTTAAAATTGATTTCACATTTTGAACCAATTTTTGGTGTCCCGGTAAGTATTTCAGAAATGGGAAAAATGTTATGACGGCTGCTTGCTTGGTTGAAGAAAAGAATATTTCTATTTCCGTTAGTAGTCTTCTAAACGTTGGATCATCGTACTCAAATCTTTTCCCAATGACAATGGAGCAGATTATATTAGCCGTACTTTCTGTGGTTATTCTTTTAATGTCTACCGGCTTACCACCATAATCTTTCAAGCTGTCCAGATAATGCGACACTTCCTCTTGAATTCTCTTAGCCAAAATATTTTTTCCAAAGCCAAATTTGCGAAGTATAGATAGCGCCACACTTCTTTGTTCTTTCCATTGTTGGCCTGAAGTAAAAACAAGTCCTCTGCCTTGATCACCCATGTTCTGTTTGGATAAAAAAAAATAAAGTACAAAACATTTAAAATTATGTTGTTGTTTTTTAAACTGAAACATAAAATAAAACAAATGTAAAAAAATTATTGTTGTGTCTTATAAATTACAGACATTACTTCAAAGGATAAGAAAATGAAGCTATAACTATTCAATAGCATGTCATACTTCAGTGTGCAAACCAAAAGAGAAAGAGAGGGATTGAGAGCACACAATCAGTTAATTATCAGGATGTCCAGCTGTCCTAATTATTAACGCCATATTACGCGTGCTTGTAAAAATGCCATCGTTCTTGATACATTGATAAACATATCATGACATAAATTTTTCAAAAATATTGACAAACCACATCATTAATGGGAGGCGCGGTGGCTGAGCGATAGAGCGCTTAGCTTCCGAACTGAGGACCGGGGTTTGAATCCTGGTGAAGACTGGGATTTTTAATTTCGGGATCTTCGGGCGCCTCTGAGTCCACCCAGCTCTGATGAGTACCTGACATTAGTTGTGGAAAGTAAAGGCGGTTGGTCGGTGTGCAGGCCAGATGACACCCTCGTTACCCGTAGGCCACAGAAACAGATGACCTTTACATCATCTGCCCTATAGACCACAAAGCCTGAAAGGGGAACTTTACTCTACATTACATTACCTATGAATGCAAACAATTAAACAAGTTTCAGTTAGGTTTGTTTGTAAAATGTTTAACATGATTTGGATGTTCCCTTCGAAGTTAAAGATGAACTTCTTCCAGTCGAAAACTCCCGCAGGAGGACGGGGGATGGCAGTGTCCGGAGTATGAGCCTGGTACAAACGAATGACAGTCCAAAGCGCCTACCGCACTATCAGGGAATCGTTTTTGGCGAGTTCTTGATGTTCACTGCTTTATCTGCATAAGAAGACAAGGACATATTTTCCTCTCTTTAGATCTTTGTCCCAAATACCCCATCTGAGCAGTAAGCCTTAGTGCATCACTAGGTAGGCCTACGTGTGTGATAACAATGTAGGCTAATAATTGAATGCGGAATCACTTGGAAATCCTGAGATTTAGCATTTAAAAATATATCTATAATGTAAAGCATAAAATTAGGATTATGTATGCATGTATGTATGTATATATGCATGTATGTAAGAGGACAGACGCAGACTGCGAAAAGAAAATCTTAATTGACCACCTGCGGACAATGGTTATAATTGTCCTGCTTGTGGCAAAATATGTAGATCACAGCTGGGGCTGCTGAAAAATGCTGCACACCTCATTAATCTTCGATCTCGAAGACAAGCCTTATTAATTTTTTTAAAGTATGTATGTATGTATGTATCTATGTATGTATGTATGTATTGTTGTAACCCTGCCTTACACCAGTGCTTGTGGTGCGCCCGAGCGCACTAGTGAACTGAGACAGGAAAGACAATTGGGATAAATCCGGCTGCAGTGTTATGGTCTATTGTTGTTATGATTCGAGAACGTCCTATGAACTGTAATGAACTGTGTTGAAGACCAAGGGCGGCACTGGGAATGTGTCGGTGGTCTGCAGTGGTAGTTTAGAGGCTAGTAGGACATTCTGGGACTTGATAGCTGGAGTCCATGCCTGTTAGTTTATAGTGTTAATAAAGCCTAGTTTATTGTTATCAACTGCCTTTCGTTGAGTTGCCTACTTTAGAAGTTATTACAGTATGTATGTATGTATGTATGTATGTATGTATGTATGCATGCATGCATGCATGTATGTATTTGTTAGAGATGGAAACCTCTGTGGTAAAATGCTAAATGACAACGATGTGATGATATGTTTACCACTGGTAATTTTTATAACATTTTAAAACATTTTAAGCGTTGAACCACAAAACTTCTAAGAATTTTATGACAGATATAGAGTCCAAATTTGACGACGTTATATATATATATATGGTGATGCCCAACCTAATTCAACCCGCGGGCCATTTTAATTTCCAACACTCGTCTTGCGGGCCACATGACTGAAAAGTGAGAAATGAAATTGTTCAAAAACAATATTGGTAGAAACTTATGGATTTAATACTTAACCAATAATGTATTAGACAATGATATTTTTTCACGCGTCAGAAAATAGATTCAGTTCTCTACTTACAATGTGAACAACAATTTAGGTAAATTTACCACCGAGTCATTTTGTGGTCTCTTTTTGGTAAATAATCCCATGAATCCTCCAACCTCCTGGCGTAGTTTTACAATATTTTATTTGCGACCAAGCAGGCCGTCATATTTATTTTATAATGCCGTTTTTATGTTGTTGTTTTATAAGACAGCTACAATTTCCTTATAAAATAAATATTTTGATTTATTATTATGTTCAACAAAAAAATACTTTCACTTTTCTTGGTAGATTAAAAAAAATTCAGAGACCCGTTTCATAAACACACAAATGTTAAAGATCATGATATTATCCACCAGAGAAAAAGTAAAAAGTAGCTATAGCTACATTTTTCTAAATCTTTCTTTTTCGTTTGGAATTTTGGGGGGGTTTCTACACTTTGTGCTGACGTTTGGGTGGGCCAGAAATTTTGGGGGGGTTTCTACACTTTGTGCAGACGTTTGGGTGGGCCAGATGGAACCATATCGCCACCGGATATGGCCCGCGGGCCGTATTTTGGGCATCACTGATTTAGATTGATTTAGATTGTTTAGCTATTTTAATAGCTCCATTTATAACATGTGTACATTCCCGTATTCGCGTTAATTATAACATTAGTATTTTGTTTTATTTTTTCTAATACACTATAAGGTTAACTATATCAGTGCTACGCACTTTTAGATCCACATGCCGGCGGGTAATATGTGGCTAGTATATATTTATAAAAACTCACCTCATCAATGAACATAATTGGCCTGTCCGAAAAATCGTCTGCTCTTTTCACAAACGTCTCTTTAATGAGGTCAAAGTCATTGATGACAACCAGACGTTTAGATCCCAGGTAAATGCTGAAATTAAAGGGAGAGAATTAGATAGCAAAGTTTAATGTTTGCAATGTTTTGAATACTGCGATCCTGGGGATGTAACAACTGCCACATTTAAAAGCTCATTCACTGTTACACATTTTGTTAGTATGTAGATTAAAAAAAAACAAGATTATAAAGACTGCCGACATATGGACTTAAAATCTTCCCCCCGAAGGCCGGCTTCAATATTTTCAGAAAGAACATCCGAATGAAATTATATCAAAGACAAATGACAGATAAGAATGTAGAAAGAAGGTTGACAGATGTTATGTAGTGCCCCAGCGGTCCAGGAGATCAAAGAATAAGTGAAAGTTAATGTAAAGTTAGATGTGAATCTGGGCCGACTACAGTTAATCTGTTTTGTTTGGGTTCAATCTCTTATTCATTTTTTTTTTATTTATTATAATCCTCAGAGAAAAATTATTGTCTTACATTCTGCCATAATGATGAACGTTACGAAAGTGCACTTTATAACATTATGAACTGTGTTAAATTTGGTCTAACTTATAATGCATACTAAATATATTTTTTCTCTTAAAACATAGTAAACATTGTTTGTGTGTAAAATATAGTATTTTGTATAACATAACTAACATAATTTAACCCAAAAAAAATATTTTTAATTTTTTTTTGACAAATATCTACAATTGTCAACGTAAATGTGTTAAAATATGGAACATGATCGTATTTCTTAATTAAGAGCCTAAAGAGTTTCTATGTGTGCTTATTCAACTGAGAAGTAGTGAATTAAAATGTTTTTTTTAACATTATTAAGTGTCTTTAATTAGGTCTAGTTTATGATGCATACTAAATAGATTTTCTCTCTTTAAAAAATCTTGCATAATTATTTTTATAAATTAAACTGTTTGCTTTTAGAAAACCAAAAGTAGCCGTTGTACCTAAACTTTTCAAGACGCATTTAATGGTGAAAAAATATCTCTTCTAGTCTTCGAGCCCTGAGTGTGACAGACGGACGGACGGACCGACGGACAGACAAACAGACGGACATTTTGCACAAACCTAATAGCGGCTTTTTCCCTTACGAGGCGCTAAAAAGCTTATATCAACTCACTCTCTCTCCTTATGTCTGGGAAAAAAAGGTCTATGAAGGGGATGGAGTAAAAAAAATGTTCCAGTTTTTAATAGAATATATATCTAGTATATAATTGCTATAACAATAAAATTCATTTATTTATCTATAATTTATAGAAAAAAAGGTGGTATTGTTGTTCATTATGTATGTTTTCTTTTTGTATTTTTTCCTTAAGTGAATGTTTACCTCAAGAGGGATAACTTCAGATGTGACGTGATGAGGAAATTAATTTATTTGTCTATAGCACCTTGTAATAAAATACACAAAAACAACAAAGTTTCAGGCACTGACCTAAAAATATCTCCACATTGTTCCCGCCACTGGTTGAACTGTGGTCTCTGGTCTGCCTTCAATGTCAACAAATGACCAACTATGGGCAACGGTCTGACTGGACATGGGGGCACGTTCAGGGATTTTTTAACGAAGCGATAGTAAGCATAGACCAGTAGTGAAGTGAAGAAGATTAAACCCAGCGTGACGAAGTCCATAGTGTTTAACTGAAATAAATTTACAACAAATTTGATGACCCAGAAGCAGTTATATAGATTAGAATACATAAACTGCGTAGGACGTAATACTTGTCTTTTGTTATGTAACGTCTGTAATATATAAGATAAGAACAGGGAGGACATCTAAAACAAAACAAAAAATAAAAAAAACAAGCAATAGGAAAAAAAACAAAACTACTTTTTTAAATCAAAGCTTATTTAAGGGGAAATAACCACTATTTCTGTCATTCTAAAAATTACAGGGTTTAGTCCCCCTTTCTAATATATAAAACAAAACTAATTAATTAGTAAAAAATTAAATAAAGTTCCCTTTCAGACCTATAGAGCAGATGATGTAAAGGTCATCTGAATCTCTGGCCAACGGTTAACGAGGGTGTCATGTGGCCAGCACAACGACCAACTGCTTTTACTTTTCCCCAACTAATGTCAGGTAACCATTAGAGCTGGGTAGACTTAGAAGCGCTCAAGGATCCCGAAATTAAACCCCAGTCTTCACTAGGATTCGAACCCGGGACCCTCAGATCAGAAGTCAAGCGCATTACCGAGAGCCACCGCGCCTCCTCATTAATTACTACTATACGATTAATTAATTAGTTAATCTTTGCATTGATGCGTTATTGTATAACGTGAATGGGAAGAGGGAGACGTTGAACGTGTCCAAACCTAATAAGGAAATTCAATCCATATAAAAATCCACATTTCTACTTACTGTACTTCCCCTTTTTTTTTGACATCAAACAAAATAATTAAATCACCAACGATTACTTGACTAATTGTTTAATTTTCTTGATCGAATCATGTCTATTGAGATTTAATGACTAATTGCGCAAAGGTTTAAATTGATCTGAGGAATGAGAAATGAGAGAAATAAACATGTTCAAAAATTAAAAAGAAAAGGTCTGTAAAAAAATAAGATGTCATAGTTATTTTTTTATTGAACCATGACACAATTTATGCACACAGTTGTTTACTTATCGTAATAATATACATCAACTATTTGTATTTTAACCATTTATTCATGATGAATTGGGAGACATTTGAAAATGTCGGGGTACCCTTATAACAGGATAGTCTAATATGGTGGCCGTCTTAATAAAATTTTGCAAGTTATACAACCTTTGTCTGACATGAATAAAGTAAAAAAAGTAAAGTTCCCCTTTCAGACCCTGTGGTCTATAGGGCAGATGATGTAAAGGTCATCTGATTCTGTGGCCCACGGTTAACGAGGGTGTTATGTGGCCAGCACAACGACCAACCGACTTTACTTTTCCCCAACTAATGTCAGGTACCCATTAGAGCTGGGTGGACTCAAGGGCGCCCGAAAATCCCGAAATAAAAATCCCAGCCTTCACCAGGATTCGAACCCGGGACCTCCAGTACGGAAGCCAAGCGCTTTACCGCTCAGCCACCGCGCCCTCCTGACATGAATACTTTTAGCTATTATTTAAATAAAGACTTTTTTTTTAGAATTTATAAAGAAACTTTAAAGATGAGTTTTGAAACCAAATGGTTACTGCAAAATAATTCTACTCCAAAAGGCCTCACTTAATATGAAGATAAAATTAAATGAAATACGCTACATAGTCTACATGTGTTTTGATGGCCAAGCACTTCATAGTCGGCCCCTTTCTCCATACTATTTGATTTTACTCAATTCAACCTTACATGTTAATAAAAATACAGACGTTACTTCGAAAGGTATACGACTACGTCCTATGCGTTGTCTTCGGTCATGCTAGTCATACATTTAATCAATGACTTAAGTAAATAGTCATGTATAAAATAAATAATAATGTATTACATTTCCGTTAACTGTAGTTCATTACCTTAATTTAAGAATTTCGCACAAAAAGATATGGGAAGCGTAAGATAATTGATGTTTGCTATTGCATTGAGTTGACTCCAAACGAGTTGAACTGAATAATTGCTTCTCCGATGTAAAATGCTACCTGTGGTCTGCCCTCGTTTTAAAAACTAAAACTTAGATCTTAAAAGATATGCGATGAATGAAAACAAGATTTTCAAAGAGAGTTATGTCAGGTTGACCTGAATTGGTGCTACACTTTTAGCTGTGAGAATCAAAACACAGTAGGCCGCATTAGGCCTTGGATTACATGTAAACAATATTTACCCCCTTCGTACACGGTGTGTACGAATGTACACTCGACGTTAAAACATTTTTTTCATATAAAAAGTTGTGGAAAAGTTTTTTAAACACTGTAGATAAATTTATCAAGCTCTTCTTTGCTTAGTTAACACCGTATTTTACACAGAAAGGAAGTGAATATTTTTAAATTTCAAAATGGATCCAGCACCTAGATCATCACGATTTGGTAAGTAAATTCTTTGGTTATATTTTCGTATTTAAAATTTTCTTATAATTAAGATAAGGTATATGAGTGTTTCTCCAGTACTGGTGACATATTGGTATTGGTTCACTAAAAAGTCTATAACTCAAAAACTTCTGATTAAAATGTCACAATTTTTTTTTTCATTGCACATAGAAATGGTTTATTTATAAATTGTGATATTTTGAGCTTGAAAGGTGAATAGTGGAATTTTAAAATTGTAGAAAATGTGTGAAATAGTGCACAAAATGGCCTCTTTTGATGTAACACGGAATACCTGGCTTAGGTTGAAGTAATATTCTACTAAAAGCAAGGATTATTGAAGAGACATTTTTGTTGAAATAGGTTAACAATATAATGATATTGCATTAACAATATCATTTTAGTTTATATTTACTTTGGTATTACTTAGGTGTCGCCGTAAAAAATGTGTCACAGGTGCATCACATGGTGTCCCATTAAATTTGAAATTTTAAAGCTTTATCAATTGTAAACAAAGTAAAGGATTCTGCTCCCAATTGTGTTTCTGTTACTAAAAGCATCAATGATTAATTTACACAGTGCAATTTTTCTTTAAAACTGTAAAATTAAAAAAAATTTTGCAAAATAGGTCTTGGTGTCCCAGGTGATGCACCTCTGCACCGCTTGACAAAAAGGACAATATTTTTTTAAACAAAGTTATTAATGTGATGGGAATTACTTCATTGTATCTCTGATACTGCTTAGTACAAAATTAGGTCCATTTTCTTGGGAAAAGGCTACATAGTAATTAACAGGAGACATTAATAGACACTGTGTCCCACATTTTTTCACCGTAGCACCCGAAACACTGCATATTGAATCATACCAGAAAATCTCAGAGGTTAAGATATAAGTAGTTTTCTCACTAAAGTTTTGAATTATAATAAGAATTAAGCTTATTATTCTTAAGTTTGATCTTAAATACTTGTATACTATTTTTTTTTATCTAAGTTAATGTAAATCTTATTGTTTTATCATTGTTCGAGGTGCATCATGGGACACCAAACAAGTCTTGTTCTAGATATAGGTCAAATGTAGATTTAAATCTACTCTATATTTCAATTTATATGAATATCCTGTTTTGGATCATGTTCTTAGTGCATTGAAAGTCAGAAAGCTGCACCTTTTAGTCTATGATTAGGTCATGTTTGAGGCAGTTATGTCTAATGTCTTTTTAAAAATTTTTGAACACACACACACAAAGGCCTAATACATAAATTTGTGGTTATAGAAACCTAATTTGTGAATCAATAATACAAGAATAATTGGTATGGTAATGTATTTAGAGACTTTAATTTTTTTTTTATTACAGCATGTATTAACAAAAAAAACAGTATATTTCATATTGGTGTCCCGTTGTAGCACCCGCAACATCTTATAATATAATAATAATATTATAATAAATGCTTGAATTATCATTGAGATATTGCAGCAAATAACAGCCTATATATTTAGCTATAATGCAAATATAGCATAAATTCTATTTTCTTATAAAAAATCTTATTTAAAAAACTTTTACCAGTAGTGTCACAGGTGCTACGGTGTCCCATTTTTTAAATTGAGCGCAAACATAACCTAAGTGCTCAAAAACTTAAATTTCTCTACCTAGCTGCTTAATACAATAGAAACATTCAAATTATACTAAAAAAGCAAGCAAATAAGCAGTTAGTTGTACTTTAATCATCAAAGGTGTCCCAGTGATGCACCTGAAATGCTAAAGTGGGTACCCCCGTTTGCCAGCTATGCCTAGGAAATGTACATAGTCCTATTCATTTTCTATTGATAAATTCTTAAAGTATAATGGCTGAAGAAGTGAATACACTTAAAATGAAACCAAAAACTTCCACTTTAATTTTTGGCCTAATGTGACACTTTTTGATACCAGTACTGGAGAAGCACTCATATATCAAATATTATAGCTAAGATGTGTAAAATTAATTAGTTATGCTTTTAAACCTTAAACAGTTAATATATTTTGCTAAAAAAAAATTTAAAAAGTGAAGTGTACACATGTTCACACTGTGACTACTTGAGAAAATACAGCCATGCTCGATAATTGGTGGTTCAACAGTGCAAATATAGCCTAGTCTAGATCTAAATATAAAATAACATAATTAAAACTAATTAAAGAACTTCTGCAATATATTTTTTATCTAGTTGTAGATCTAGATAATATCTAAATGATTTTTACATCTAGATCTAGAATCTATAGATAGGCCTATAAATATAATAAAATTATTATAATGCCATATGATATATTAGTATTACTATATAGATCTAGTATATATAGTAGAGTCTTGTATAAGACACACCTCATCCGATTCTTGTTCAGGAAACAGGTCGCTTTTTTTGTTTATAATTCATTTGTTTTTATGTTTGGAGCTAAAAATGACGTTTCGGGACTGCGCATGTCCAATTTTAGATAAGCTCCTGTATTTTTGTTCCGCTTTTCCAAAGTAGAGGGCAGTTTTAGAGATTCTCGGAAACCATGTATGTAAAGCTGTTGTTTTAACCTCCCCCGGCAATTCATACCCATATAAGGGATGAAGGCTATATTATGAGCCTATTTGATCGTAGGCTGATGGATATATCAAAATAAGCTTCCAAACATCTTTAGAAAGACTTTCCAATCACATTTATACTGTTAGCTGTTAAATAAAATTTTTAAAAGGGGGTGTTTCCTCAATAATGATGATAGATCTATAAGAAATATAAATATATAAAATATATAAGAAATATAATAATTCCATTTTTAATTTTAAGTTTCTAATAGTGATCTTAATTGACTTGATCGAAAGTAAACAAGGACTTGGACTTAGAATCCAGATCTAGATTACTAAAACATTGTCATAAATAGATTAGTTTTAGATCTAGAAAGTAGAATCTAGATCTAGATCTAGATTTAATTATCCACTGCCATCACAGTAGTCTTCTATTTAGATTCTTCTTTTTTCAGTTTTGAAGAATGTTGCGCAAGTGGCAGCGCCGCGCTGTCTATCGCTACGGTAATCAGGTCACGAGATCACTACCGGCTTAACGGTGTATCATGTTCGTGATGGATCTAGTCAATCTCTGTATCTAGATCTACATCTATATTATGTAATAATAAAATATTTTAAAAGGCTATGATTAAAAACTTATGAGAATGAATTCATCTTTATTTTTTGAATTTGTTTTTTTTTTTTGTTTGTTTGTGAGTCTAAACTCCGGATGTATATTATGTAGGCCTAATAATAAAATATTTTAAGAGCCTATAAAAAATATTATCTTTATTTTTTTTAAATGTTTTTTTTTGTTTGTGAGGGTAAACTCTGGATCTATATTATGTAATAATAAAATGTTTTAAAAGGCTATAAAAAATAAATGATGAGAATGAATTCATCTCATCTTTATTTATTTTTATTTTTTTGTTTGTGAGGCTAAACAATTGTAGCCTATGGTTTCCTATAGGCCCTATATGTACGGGTCATAGGCCTATATTTATATATTTTCACTGTCACTATTTTTTCCATTTATGAGAAAACTAAAGAATTGAAAAGATTGAAGCACACACTGGGTTTTGTATCCGAATCAATCAGAAATAAAGATGGAAATCGAGGATGCGATGTTCACTGTTGGATAGCTTGATAACAAAAAACAAACTGCCCTAACTAAAATGTGGACACAAAACTTAAGACTAACAAACCAATCATGCAAATCTGTGGTGGGTTATCCAGATGTGTGTGATTGGACCATTTAAGTAAAGGTTACATTAAAAGACAGCAGGAGGGTGATAGGAAGGGATGGGTGGATGTTGACAGTCTAGCATTGGCGAGGGAGTTACGCAACATGTCACCCTTCTGTTTTTTATGGCCTGCGTGCCCATGTTCGTTTTATGTATTGAGTATGTAAACCTACTTGCATACAAAAGATAGATAAGTTAGAGAGAGGAGAGAGAGAGAGAGATTGAGAGAGATAGATAGGTTATAGAGAGTAAGGATGGACAGATATATATATATATATATATATATATATATATATATATATATATATAAGTTAGACAGAGAGAGAGGATAGATATAGATCGAGAGAGATAGATAGATGGACAGAGAGAGAGAGATAGATAGACAGAGAGAGACAGAAAGATAGATAAGTTAGACAGAGAGAGGATAGATAGATAGAGATAAATAGATAGATAAGTTACACAGAGAGAGGAAAGATAGATGGACAGAGAGAAGGACAGGGAGAGAGATAAAGTTAGACAGAGAGAAGATATATATATAGATAGATAGATAGATGGACAGACAGAGACATATACATAGATAGAGAGAGGAGAGAGAGGAAA
>JADKLZ010081101.1:485840-503878 GCA_021533235.1 Biomphalaria straminea | reverse complement strand
TGGGGCATCCAGGGATGGGAGGGTGTGTGGGGCATCCAGGGATGGGAAGGTGTGTGGGGCATCCAGGAATGACACCCATTTTGGAAAAGAGGACTTTTCCAAAATTCAACTTTTAAAAATAAAAAAAAAAATTCTCTCACAATTTAGTTTCTAGAAGTCCTTTAATATACCTCTATTTGACTTCTGTCGATATGTCTGGTAAAAAGTTTGTACACGATATTGCTTCCACATCCCATTCACCTCCCCCCACCCCATTAACCTATAGGCGAAATAATTAATATAATTAATTTTTTAAATTGATACTAAGAAAGGAAAATAAATCTACACTATTCCCAGATATGGCTAAATAGTTGGGTTTGGTCCTCTAAGATAATTGCACTCTTTTTTTTTCTCCCACGCCCATTCTCGGATTAAAACTTTAAATAATTTTTTCTTGTATCTAGCAAACCATAAATCAAGTTCAATTACCCAAAATATTCAGTTAGTTCTTTAGTTATTTCGTTCCATAAAGAGCTTTTATATTATTTAAAGATATAGTTATAATTGTGGAGCTCTTACCCTAGATAAATTATTGTTTACTAGTCGACCGGCGGCCTAGCATACGCCGCTATTTTGCAGGGCAGGCCTTAGGTACTGCAACATATGCAACCACAGTGGGTCCCACACTTTCTCTGGACCCATGCTATTTTTTAGGTGTATAAATTATTAAATTGAACCCTTTTATAACATATATTATAACAGATTTCCCGCGGCCTCTTGATTTAACAGGAGCCCCTGGAAATCTCCTGAAATGCAATTAAATATAGGCCTATTAAAAAGTCCTGGAAATCTCCGAAATTATTAAAATCTTTTGTAAAGTAAAAGTAAGTAAAAAATATGCTATGCTATTTGGTGAATGGATACACCATTTTCCATTCATACCATTCTGCGCCATTGGATCTTCCCTTTATACTTGCTCGATTGAACTTTTGAACTTTGGTATGAAGAGAATTATATATAGAGATTTTTTTTTAATTTTTAGCGGTTCCCGAAAGGGGAAAAGACGCTATTAATTTTACGTTGACTGTCTGTTCGTCCGTCTGTCTGTCTGTCTGTCCGTCCGGTTTATATCTCAGAAAGTAGAAGAAAAAATGAAAATCAGACATCTCAATATTTTAGATCATTCAAAATTCTGATGCAACAGCTACTTTTTTCTTTTCTAAAAGTTCAAAATCTAATTTTTTTTAAATCACTTATGCAAGCAGTATTTAAAGAGAAAAAAAAACCCTAATTGTCACGTAGTTTGGACAAGTGTCTTTGCTTTCTCCCAACTCTGTATGGTATTACTCTTACGTGGCGATGGTGCCTTGTGTTTTGGTTTTTAAGTTGTTTGCCACGTCACAAAGCTGGTAATTTTGTTGGTCAATTGTTGAGGCAGTTCACCCTTTGTATTTGTTTTGAAACGGACGGTGTGTTAGTCCGTAATTAGGCTGTACCATTGTATTGGACTGATAGTTTCTTGGACATATCCGGTGGAATTGTTTTTGGACCCCTGTTTAGGGTGAGTTACTTTGGGGCTTATGTGTTTATAGTTTGTAGTACAGGGTAATCGCTGTTTAAAGTTTTGTTTATAGTTATGGAATAGAGGTTGAATTTTGTGTCATTTTTGTTTATAGGGTGCCAGTGTTGGAATTGTATTTAATGCTCTTGATCCTATACCAGTGTGGGCGTCGCTTGTCTTCTCAGAAATATATATTACAGTCTTTGGTGTCGCTGCCAGTATCAGTACTGTTACACATCAGTTGGTGCCAGTAACGGATCAGTGAGGCCTAACTTTATTACAGACAATGTTGGCAGTAGTGTGACGTCAGTCGGTCAGCATCTGGTTTTATGTTGAAACCATTGTGACAAGTAGCCGTAGAAAGGTGATTATGTATACGTAGGGAATAACATCTATATCTAAGATATAATTTATGTATCTATATATTCTGTATTAAATATATATTATCTATTTATCATTTATCATTCTCAGTGTACATATTCATAGATCAAGTATCATACAATTAAATTCATAATTTTTGTTATTTAAATCATCCACATAGTTGGTTACTCTCTGCAAAATTGTATGTGGGTGTGAATGACTTTTTTTTTGTTTTCTTGTCAGCTTGAACCTCGGGACCTTAAGTGTTTTCAGGTATTAATGACACAATTCCTAAACCTGACACTAATTAGTATAAATTATAAATGAGACCTAATTTAAGACAATTAATGATGTTTTAAATTGCATTGCATTTCATGTTTTATTTGTTCAAACAAGAGAGTATGTACTAAGAAACCAACTCATAAAAGAGGTGTGGCAGTTGCCTAGAACATCGCTTTACAAGGCAAACGTTGAGATATCAAAGCACGGAAGATGTATATTTTGACCGCTGGGGCACTACATAAGATCCGACAACCTTCTTTCTACATTCTTATCTGTCATTTATCTTTGATATAATTTCATTCGGATGTTCTTTCTGAAATATTGAAACCTGCCTGGGTGGACCACTTCGGGGGCCGATTTTAAGTTTGTGTTTCTACACAAACTGTCTTTGTAACCTTGTCTTTTTTTTATTTTGATTGTTCAGAAGTATGAAAAAAAAAAAGAAGCCGTGCTCAAATGAGTGTGTGTCAATATGGGTGGTGTCGTTTGAAAACCTGCTGGACAGATCAAGGTCTTAGTAAAAATGATATCAATACCGTTTGATCATTGATGTAAGCAAGCATTACATTACACAAAAATTATTTTCATATCATATCTATGAAAATAAAATGCAGTAATGGAGATATGGATGTATGGTTAAAAAGTTTACTATATTTTATAATCTGACTTGTTTCTCGTGTGACTATCATGTCTAGCGGAAGAAAACACTGTAGGTGTAGGAAGAAATGGGACACAATTATCTCTCTTTGCTTTAAGTGGTTGCTTGAAAGCAGTAACATACTTATCTGTAGATTAAGTCCTTATATAAAGAATTGTTTTATCATACATTAGCGTACAATTGAAATGGCGAGATTATTTCTACGCCTTGTTCTATGTGTGTTTGTAGTCTCATTGGCTGGTTCAGGTAAAAAATATTGAGTCTTAGTAATTTTAGTTAAGTCAATGTTTGCATCTATATTTACGAAATAACTCGTGCATTGAATAATAATAATAAATAATAATAATAATCTTTATTGTCCGTAAGGAAATTTGTCTTACAATTTGTGCATTATACAAAACAAAACATTATTTAAAAAAAATGTACATTCACACCAGACTCACTCACAATTAACATATGAAAAGTTTACATTAGATTGGTTCTATTTAATGATCTGATTGCCAGAGGAACAAACGAGTTTTTGTGTCTGTTTGTCCTTGCTAGAAAGATAAGACTATGTTAGAATGATCTGACTATCTTAGAAATTTTTGATAATTTTTATGTGCTAATCTATCTGACTTCAATTATATTTTAATTTCAATTACTATTCTACCTTAGCCACAAACACATCCATAACATAATATAGTTGACAACACTTTCAATTCTATAAAATGACTTGACTTTATAGTCTATAAAATGACACTTTATTAACTGCTGGGAAATCAGTCCAGTCTTCTAAATACTATTCTACTACTAATAAAACAGCCTACTCCTAGAATAACGCCAGATTGCTATTATTGTCGCTCTAAGTCTACTACGTCATTAGTCCGTCTCTCTACGTCACTACTTTTACCGTCGCTAAAAAACTATACCCAAAATATATTTAATTTACAAAACTAACCTACTCTCTAAACTAGTACACAAAACTATGTTAGAATGATTTGACAGTGTCATGAAGATTAGACTATCTTTGAAAGATTTGAATACTTTAGAAAAAATTGACTATGTTAGAAACATTTAACTATGTTAGAAAATATCCTGTATGGGTTAAACCGAGACCATTCATTATCGAAGCCATCGAAAGCAAGCTGAAACGTTGTAACACGTACAGATCTGTGACGTGTCAACAAGACGATGTGCCTCTCGATTATAACACCTGCCAATTCCAATGATTTATATTTTAAAAATGCTTCTCAGTAGGTCTTAATAGTGACTCCCCACAGAGATTTCATTCGAATATTTTCTGCTTGGAGGCAGGGGCGTACCTAGGGATTCGGGGGCACCGGGGGATTTTCAAAAGCTCTCCCTCCCCCCCCCCCCCCAGGTACGCTACTGCTTGGGGGGTGATAATAACAAAAATGTTATCTCGAGACACATAAACTTGGAAGGTTTAGGATTCGAGCAGTTCATACAAATAAAAAAAATAAAAAGGGTCAACTTATTTTTTTTAAAATATTTTTTCGTGTTTATACCAGGTTTCTTTAAAGGCCTGAGGATTGACCTTGAGACACACCAGCTTATTATCGGCTTATAGAAACTTGAGACATTATCGTCATTCTGGTAACCCAAATACTCCCTAGAATAATTTCTATTCTTATGTACAACATATCAATTCTTCTACTTTTTTTTCAGAACTAGTCATTGATGTCCAACCAAACGTCATATCTCCAGAGATAACAGCACAACTTGTGATCAACTGTTCTATAACCAACAACGACGCTCAACATCTTGATGTTATCAAATCTCTAACTCTTTATCGTTATAATGAAACTATCAGAGACTTTGATGAACTCTTAGCTTTGGATTCGTTGACACAAAATCTAAAACAATTAGTGAGATTTAAATATTCACAAATCAGTTTTGGAAATCGGTATATAACCTTAACTCTTCATAATCCAACTCAATTAGATGCCAGAATATACAAATGTAATGCCACTGGAGACAATGCAGAAGGGACGAATATTTCTTTGTTTGCTAAGAAGATAGTAGAATATGAAACAAACTCGACCGCTTTAATTGAAGAGATACGACGTTATAAGAAAGACGAAGACAAATGCTCTTTAAAGAAAGTTGATCTCTCAGACATCAAACAAAGTAAGTTAGTCAGCTTTACAGTAGAAATATAGGCGGAAGTTTAAGCTAGCTTTGGTCAAGTTGGTTGGACTCAAAAGAACCCATATTTTCCATATGATATCAAACAAAGTAAGTTAGAAATATGTGCAATGTTTACTTTTACATTTCATTTAAGGGAAGGGAAGTAACTTTACAAGATCTATTTTGACAACACAATTACTTTTATACTATTTCCTTTATATATTTATTCCCTACTCTTTACTAGTATTGACCATCACTAGAACAACTAAAGCTAAGTTCTTATAGACGCTAATTAGAATCCTACTTTGTGGAAAAAAGATATAACCCGATTTTATCAATATCAAAATTTATCTGTCAAGCTCTAATTTGAGTGGAATACTTTTTCATAAAGATAATTTAAGAAAAAAATAATTCGTGAGTTAAGTCAGAATCACAGCAAGCATTGAAATAGATTATCCTTAAGTCAAATACTTTTATTTACCTCTTCAATTATGTGCCCAAGTCAAACAGATGATTATATTAATTGTAAAGTTAATTGTTATACAAAAAAAGAAAAGAAATTGTTTTACTTGAAAGGTACAATTTAATGTGAAAGGCTCAATCGATTCTTTAATGATTTCGGAAATTCCTGAAAATTGAAATCTCAATCCTGAGAAAAAAAGATTTATACATCTATATATACGTATATTAGTTATTGTGTTTATTATTAAAATCCGTAATGGTATCTATTTGATATTTTAAAGTTTAAAGTTTTAAAGGTAGCCTATTTCTGTTAGGTTTTTCTGGTTTTAATTACTTTTTATGAAATAGTGCATCACTCGAATTGTAGTTGACCATAAAAATAGTTATCTTGATGTATGCGGGTTAAATTTTGTTTCTCAGATTCGGTTGTAACTAGCTACTAGATGAGCTTAGACCTGGTCGTTCTACTGATGGAAAAATCTAATGAAGAATAGGGAATACAAACATACAGGGGAAACTACCAAAGAAATTATATTTTTGAAAACAATTTTGAAAAAAAAAAACTCGCTTTCCTCCCCTTGATAAATGCATAAGTAACCGTGTGAATAGTCTAAGAGCTGAGCCGAAGGCTCTTCGAGCTCTAAGTTTGAAAAAAAAAACCTGTCTGAATCCGTCCGAGAACAAAAACAAACAGTAAAAAAAAAAAAAACTTGCGGACCACAGGCCTGTCTGGTAGCGACCCGAGTCAATGCTTATAGGGCATTACTGTTACCAATACCACTCGGTGGAACTGGGGGCCTCCACCATCTACCTTCGTTGTACCAAACTAACTGTGCGGAATCCGCCATTGATGAGACGGTCCCTTGAGGAACAGCACATGGATTTGTGACTGGTTTGTGGGAGCTTTCTTACAAATCCGCACCGTGAAGGGGCAAGACTCTCGTCCGCCCATGGGCACTCCCACGGGAATCATATTTGTTACCCTTTCGCCTAGCCACTTCCTCTAGTGAGCCGTTTCCACGGGAGCGCCACGTTGAGGCAGGATAACGTGCTCCCGAACAGATGATATCTGCACAATAGATAGCAAGGTATGAAATGGAAAATTGGCTTTGCTTTTTACTCTTTAGCTAGCAGCTAATGGAACAAATATATGATGACATTGAAATGACACTGACATGACATTGAAATAAATTTTACAAAAATTGTTTGTTTTTCAGAATCGAGAGTTTATTTTTCTGGAAGTTCTGATATCATTAAAGAACGGATTGAACCTTTGACATTAAAGTGTACCTTTCAGGTAAAATAACAGTTGCTATTTATGATAATTACCTTTCCATTAAGACAATTATGAAAATATATGCTTCATTTACCAGTACCTAATTATTTGCTGTACCAAGTGTAAAATCGTGTAGTGTTTATCTACTACCATCCCACCTTCATTCCCACACAAATTCCTTCATACAATATCTGGTCATTGTTCTGTTCGCCTTCTAAATCTAAATTAATTCTTGAAATATTGAATAAGTTCTACATCGTTTTATAGCATTTGTTTTGTAATTTGAACATCTTAACCGACTCCTACATTGATATTTGACCCTTGAATGCCATTAGAGAATAATTGATTTCTTCCATTGCACACATTGTACACACAAACACATAATGTCATGGGGCTATTGTCCATTTTAGAAACGAAATATTTTTTTCTTAGAAAGTGTCTACTATGGCGAGTTACGCGTCAACGCATAAGAAAGGAAGGATGTCTAGATGTGATAGGAACATTCGCCATTAAATCCAAGCATCCCTAATATTCGTGCAGGCTAAAGTTCCCCTTTCAGACTTTGTGGTCTATAGGGCAGATGATGTAAAGGTCATCTGATTCTGTGGCCTACGGTTAACGAGGGTGTCATGTGGCCAGCACAACGACCAACCGCCTTTACTTTTCCCCAACTAATGTCAGGTACCCATTAGAGCTGGGTGGACTCAAGGGCGCCCGAAAATCCCGAAATAAAAATCCCAGTCTTCACCAGGATTCGAACCCGGGACCTCCAGTACGGAAGCCAAGCGCTTTACCGCTCAGCCACCGCACCCTCATTCGTGCAGGCTACGTTGGTCAATATTCTATTATAAGTGGACACGAATAGTTCTAAGGATTTATCTATGTCAAACGAACTATGACATAATCATTTTAGAATCTCTTGTAGAGAATTTAGAAATAAATAATGCTATTCTCGGGATAAATATAAGAATTCTATCTTAGATTATAATTCATCAACTTATTCTCTGACATTTTCAGTGTCATATAACACTGTTTTTTTTTTAGTCTTACTAAAAGAAAAAAGCCGCTCAGTTTTTAATGAATAAAGTTGTATGTGGTTTGTTTCAGAGCTATTAGTTCTTTCGTTATGCATAGATCTCGTAAGCTAGAAAAGATATCAAATATCCGATTTTGCAATATTTAGTAACAGTTTTATTAAATTATTTCATGTTATAATCGTTTGAATGCAAAACCGTTATTTCATAACATAACACCATCATAAAAATATTTACTATTAATAGTAAGAAGTTAGGCTATATGAAGCAATGAGTTTGATTATTTTGTGCTTTCCAGATGTTATTGAAAACATTAAAAAATCTAAATTATGTAATTCTTTTTGCAGAAGCTAACAAGCTACATAAGTTACCGATTAGATAAAATATTTAGACACGTTATTAAACGGGTTTTTAACACATTAAAAAATTATATATATATATATATATATATATATATATTATTTTACAGGTTTTAAAAACTGATCCTAATGAAATTTTCAGACTTCAGTCTTTGTACATACTTCATGGTAATGTCACATTTTGAAATCTTTTCGTCTGTACATGCATTTAAATATTTAGATATTTTCTATTCAAACTGACATAAGCTCATTGCTTACATAAATACAACCTTTTTTTTAATGTATATTTTACTATACTCATAGTTTGAATTGATTTATAGGAAGTGCCAAATTGATTAGGAGATGAGAGTCATAGTTACATAGGAACGAAAGGTGTTTTTTTTTTTTATAAAACGTTTATTAACTTACTCTGTCTGTCTGTCTGGTAAAAAGATTATACACATCTTTCTCCGAAACCCAATCTCGGATTAGGCTGAAATTCTGAACAATTATTTCCTGTAGACCTAACTGACAAAAGAAGAATTTATTTAAAAAATATAACCAATAATTTAATTATCTATTTGGAATTAATTATTTTGTTTGCTATCTCGAACAAGGCAAAAAAAAATTTACTTTACAGATGTAGAATCTTCAGCCCTTATTAAACATTTTTAATACATTTAAAATTAGAATTACAAGAATAGTTTAACTTGAAATGGCCTGTGTTATTCTTGAAATAAGAGAATAAGTTTCTGATTTTCAAAATGTAGGGAAACTCTTTAATATTGTCCCTTCCCCCCCTCACTTGTTTTGTATTTGACATGCACTTATATTTCAAGGAGAAAAAAGTTTATAATCTTCTCCAAGAAAATTTAATTCTGAATTTTAGGTCGCATGGAAATCCTTGAGAGGATCGTGATGTCCCTCCATTTTTAAAGAAATATTTTCATAAAAGACTTTAAAAAATATCTACGAAACAATACTTCTAAGAAAAAAGGCAATGTGAACTGGAAGTAATAAAATTTCATTAAGTTAATTTGGAGTCCATGCATCTTGTAAATATATGTGTAAAAAAAAGTTGCGCTATAATAATATGACTATTATTTTTTTTGCTTTTTAATTAAATCTTAAATTTCTCTCCCCCCCCCTACTCATATGGACGTGCTTACAACGCTTCCCAAGACTCCATATGGAGTCAAATATAAAGCAAAAAAAGGCAACGTAAATGGGCTTTCTAATGGCCACCAGGAGGCGCGGTGGCTGAGCGGTAAAGCGCTTGGCTTCTGAACCTAGGGTACCGGGTTCGAATCCTGATGAAGGCTGGGATTTTTATTTTTCGGGATCCTTGGATGCCTCTGAGTCCAAGTAGCTCTAATGGGTACCTGACATTAGTTGGGGAAAAGTAAAGGCGGCTGGTCATTGTGCTGGCCACATGACACCCTCGTTAACCGTAGGCAACAGAATTAGATGACCTTTACATCATCTACCCTATAGACCACAAGGTCTGAAAGGGGAACTTTTGTTTTTCTAATGGCCACCAAGGGTAAAAGTTTGGGAAACTTTAAGTTAAAAACATAATGAGTAAAATATAGATTTAAATGAGTTTACATACAACCGAGTGATGCACTGTCTATGTTCTTTTTCTTTATATTCTTTATACTACAAATATTTGTGTTTCCAGAGACCGAAGGTGTTATTGCATATGTCAACAAAGCTCAACCTGTTGTCACAAGCCTCAAGAGAAGTAATTTACAAAATGTTCAAGGAGAAATCTATGACAACGAAATAAAAGATTCCTATCTTCAAGTCACGTGGAGCAATCTGAAATTCTCTGATTCAGGAAAATATTTTTGTGAAGCCCATACTCAACATTCAGAAGGAAGAATTGACAAGTCAAGTAGCTTGTTAACAATTACAGTTGAAAGAACAACGTTTGATGACTTAGTGGAAGCAATTCACAAATTATTTACGCAGGTCGATGGAGCCAAAGAAAGTCTACAAGCTATTAATCAAAATGTAAAGAATATCAACAAAGACTTGGATATTAAGGAACAAAATATCACAAGCATAAAGGAAGACGTGATTAGAAATCAAATTAATATACAGAGCCTGATTGAAGACTCAAATATTAAGGAACAAAATATGACAAGAATTAAAGAAGACTTGACCACTAAACAACAAACTTTATTAAACATCAAAGAAGATGTGATTATAAATCAAAATAATATAGACCAAATCAAAGAAGACTTAAACACTTATCGACATAATATGAGTAACATTCATGAGAATCTAGAGATTATCTTTGCCAATCTTTCAACTGTCTCGAATACAGTGAACAATGAAACCAAAGAAGGTATGCATATTTACAATATTATTTGGTTTACTTACTGTTAGACGTTTCCCCTGTGTCAAATGCAAATAACCAAATGGAAGTAACAGTCAACGTAATCCAATAACACCGGCGAAAGGACGAACAATTAATATAAGCATTTCAACGTTGATACAGAACAAAAAGTTAAATAAAAATGAAAGGAACTATCGAATGTTAGCTAACTCTCAACGTTCATAACAAGCTTAATATTTCTAAGGCTTCCTAGCATTGTATTATAATATCGGATGATATTTCGCTATTCCTAAATCCTGGTCTTGTTTTTACTAGTCACTTCATTGTCTCTAAGACAAAACTTCCTTTATTTCCGAAACAAAATTACGAATTCCTTATCGTGCAACAATACAATATCAAGAATTGACCTTAACGAAGGCTTGAACACATTTTTTAATTAGATCTAGATTTTTTATTTTTGTTAGAAATATTTTTAAAAAGCCAAAAAACTAAGACTATTCGGCATTGAATCTAACTTATACATTTCTAACGTTAATTAAAAAAAGAAACTAATTACGTCCTATATGTATCCATTAACAATCTTGTTATTTTCTTTGCATTTAAACTGTTCCTCTATTAAGTCTTTTATACTTATTGACACTGGTATCTTATTTACATGATTTTTACCAATAGGTCATTCATCTCTTGTAACCGATGTACGCCAAGGTATTTTATACATAATCTATATATGATAACATAAGAAATATGATTGGTCCAATGAAAGGGAAATTCAGTTTGACAACAATTGACAAACCTCATCGTAACTACTGTAACAGTAACAGTAACAATGCAAATACGAACAACATTCAAACACGAAATATAAACACACTCACAGCCAGCACTTTTATGAATTAGATGTGTATGTACTTCTCGATGACGATGACGTATAGGTGTCACATGGTCGCACTTGCCCTGGATGTGGCAAAATATGTAGGTCACAGCTGGGACTGCGTATCTACTGGAAATACTCCATTCCTCATAAATCTTCAGCTTTGAAGACAAGCCTTATTATTCTTATTGTTGTTGTTGTTGTTGTTTTTATTACTATTTTATATGTGTAGATATCTTTCTGTCAGACTTATCTATACTATAAAGTTGAATGTTTAGCGTATGTATGTATGTATGTATGTATCGAATAGAAATCAAAACCGCGTGACCAATTTTCATTAAACTTGGCAGAAATGTTCCTTGGGTACCAACTTAGGCCGTAGTGTATGTATTGTAGCCCTAAAACAAACGTAAGACCCTTAAAAAAAAAAGTTGACCAAGTCTATTACAACTATCCTATTTTATGGATCTAGGCTTTGTTTAAAATGTTGACATGAGAAAAAGATCGAAAGGATTTAGATCTAGATCTAATTTTAAGAAATACACTTTGCACTTATAGATTTTTACTTTGACGCATGAAAATACAAAATATAGTCTAATGATTTTATTATTTCACAAAATTAAGCTTCAAATTTGTGTTTCAAAAGGCTTTTTACATAAGTTCGTTCTTTATATCAGCAAGCGTAGATATCCTTACGCACATTGGTTCATTAGACATTTCACGAAATGTTACACATCGCTATATTCCTAGCTGTGCAGCGAACGTGAAATGAGGTCACGTCCCTAGGTCTAAGACTCTGAGATGATAGAACTTCTCTTCGCAACGATAGTTTTATACTTTAGCACATGAACACACTTATTATAGTCCATTCATTTCATATTTTAATCAAATTAACATTGAAATTTGTTTTTCGAAAGCATTTTTCATGCGTTCGTTCGCGAAGCCGTGTTTAGATATATTAGTTTCATTCATAGCGTACATCTAATTAAAAAAGGTCACGCAATGAACTCTATCCAAGCCAATATTTAACTCTAGATTACTGTATAGTTTAGATTTACATCTAGATCTATATTTAACTCAAGATCTACCTAATTCTTTAACACATGAACATACCGGTACAAAATTAAGTCTATTTATTTCTAATTTTAATCAAATATAGATCTATGTAGGCCTACAAGCAAATGTTTTTATTTGAAAATATGGACTTAAGTCGATCAGCTATTTTAAAAGCTTTATTCATACTATTTTACATTTACGCATTCCTTAACTTATAACATTATTATTTCGTTTATGTTTACATAACACTCTCAGCTCTCAGTGATACACAGTTAAAGGCCCGCGGGCCGCGGGTAAAATATGTCTAGTAATTTATAAAAAGAAGAATAAAAAAATCTGGATGTTTTTATAGACGTTTAAATGCCCCTCCCCCATCTCCTTTTTTTTTGTCTTTAGGGAACGCAACAAGCTATTCCCTCCCTAGATCTTGCCGTGACGTCAACAGTACTGACGAGCGTGTGGTGGTGACCTTAACTTCCGGGTTAAAGGTCATGTGTGACACCAAGACAGACGGCGGTGGATGGATCATCTTTCAGAGAAGAATCAACGGAAAAGTCGATTTCTATAGAGGCTGGAAGGAGTATCGTGACGGCTTCGGAGATTTCAACATTGGGGAATTTTATCTGGGAAATGAAAATATTTATATGTTAACTTCTACTGGACAATATGACTTAAGAATAGATTTAGAATATAACAACAAGAACTATTTTGCTAAATATTTGAATTTTCAAATATTGAGTGAAAATGATAATTATAAATTAAAGATAGGAGATTACTACGGAGATGCAGGTGATAGTTTTTCACCTCACAAAAACGCATTCTTTAGCACTTTTGATAGAGATAATGATGGGATAAGTGATAACTGTGCAACGAAATACACAGGAGCCTGGTGGTACCACGATGGATGTCATCATTCTTGCCTAAACGGTAAATGGGAAACAAACGAGTACGGCAAAGGCATTAACTGGGAGAGGTTAACTCAGTTTGGAGCGAGTGTTTCCTTTTCCGAGATGAAAATAAAAGAAAAAGTATAAGATGAGATGAGCTAAAAATTTCTTAAATTTAAAAATACTTTCAAAATATTTTTGTATTATTTGTTTAATTTATATTTTATTATTATTTTTATTAATAGTATTTTTCAACCATGTATATTCAAATATTGTATTTTTTATTATATGCATTTTAGAGGAAAGCTCTCATGGTTAATCAAATATGAGTTATTGACATTTAAATTCTGCGTAAAAGTTGTATTAGAAACCTTTTTAAAAATTTTTATTGAAATGCATACTAACATTTATATGACACTAGAAAGTAAATTTCTGACATCTCAAAAAAAGCGTGTTCTTTTAGATTTTGTTTCTAGGTTATACATATAGGCATATGTTTCTCATTCAACAATACTAAAATGCAAATCTAGACGTAACTATTCAAATCTCTTTATTTTTATATCGGCTGTTAGGCTTATTGACGCCGTAGTCGATAACTGCGGTACAGTTATCTATCTATCTATCTATATATATATATAAATATAATTCTCTTAATAGCTAAACAGTTTGGACGAGCAGAAGAAGAAATTAAGCAAAGATCACTCTATTGTTGCTGCGGATATAGTTTCCCCCCACGAAAAAACAGGAGTGGTATTCACCCGTAACTACGGATGACTGTCTGGTCTTGCGGTTTCCGCGCTGGACTGTCGTTTGGATTTATAAAACCCTGCCCGCTCCCACCCTCCCTTGTCCTTCGGAAGGTTTGGTTTAGGGAGTAAAATATCTTCAACTCTGAAGGAACATTCGAAAAATTTTACAATCACTAAATAGCAGCGCCGGACTTAACCATTGTGACCAAGAATTCATGGAAAAAGAATAAGTAATCTACTTCGTATATTCCCCTGTCACTATATAGCAGAACCGAGATGAACATTGTGGGGCCCTATGCGAATTGGAATTCGCGCGCCAAGTTTGGGTAGGGAAGCGCATCATAAGTGAATAAGTCAGAAATACGTCAGAAAAACATCCACTACTAATTTATTTAAAAAATTTAAATAAATAGCAACGTATATTCATTTTATTTTTGTATATCAAAACACAAAACACAAACTATCAGTATGAAATACCGAATTCTGTCAAATTAAATCTGTTGCATGATAGCCAAGGTAATTCCAGCTCCATGTAGCTAGGATGCTATGTACGCTCGAGCTTTGCCTGACTACGTATCCCTCATTGGTCTACAAAAGAGATTGATTCGTAGCGCTCTGTGCATACTATAACCATAACAGTTGCACTATATAAAATATATTTTTAGAATGGATAGACAGCGCCACACTGTGTCTATCAAAACTATATTTAATTACATTCCCACACCCTCTAATAAATATTGCTATAGTTAAATACATATACTTACATATAAATACATATAGCCGGCGAATGTATAGAATTCCCACCATCTGTATTTTAAGCCTCCACATAAATCCAAGAATAACGTGATACAAAATGAAAATGAAACTAAAGCTGACATCCTAAAAAATGCTCTACATCAGCATTCTCAGCCCCTGGAGACAAAAGACATTCTCCTGAATTTAAACAAAATAGACAACATAGGAGATATAGAAGTACAAGAAAGGGGATCCAAAAACTATTAGCAAACATTGAACCGAAAAAAAGCATCTGAACCTTATGGTATTTAAGCTAGATTACTAAAAGAACTAAGCAATGAGCTAGCACCAGACATCTCCTTTCTAGCGAAGAGTACAAATGGTTATGGAAAGAATTATGCTAATGTCACCCCTGATTAACAGACCAGTATCGATAACCAGCATCACATTTTCAAAAGGCTTAGATAATAATGACCAAATTGATGCTATCTTATTAGAATTTTCCCAAGGCTTTTGACAATGTTCACCACCATAGTTTGCTTACATAAACTAAATTATTTTGGCAATGTTGGCCATGGCATCAGTGGAGCCTATACTCTCCAATAGGGAGAGACAAACTGTAATAATAAATGGCCCTAAATCAACACCAATAACAGTAAACTCAGGTGCACATCAAGGAACAGTCTTAGGTCCACTACTATTTTTAATTTACATAAATGTTATTCAGAACAGCATTAGCTCAGGAACAAAATTGAGATTATTTAAAGACAATGGCATAATATATAGAACAATAAAAATAACACGATATAAATTTTACAAAGAGAATTAGATGAATTAATGGCATTCAAATTGAAGCATGTCTTTCCACCCAGAAAAATTTTAGCTATTAAGAGTAACAAAAATAAACTTAAACAAATTAATTCCACTTGACTTATGTACGATAAAAACACAAAATACTTTTGTGTTATAATAAATGAAAAATTGACATTCAGTCCCCATAGTGATGAGACTATCAAAAAATCAAACAAAGCATTAGGGAAATTTCTATAAATCGAAAAAGAACATAAACTAAAATGTTATTTAACCTTCGATAGTCCAATAATTGAATATAAAACTCAGATATGTGACCCCTCAACTCGAGAAAACATTAAGAAACTGGAACAGACACAAAACAGAGAGATGCAGGGAGATGCATAACAAACGAATATTCAAATTTTAATTAGAGTAACACCAGTAGAAAGCCTTCAGGATAGAAGGATAGGATAGAAGACTCAAATTAAAGTTGCAATCATACATAAAACACTGAAGAATTATCTTCAAATACAGAAACAAAATCTAACAAGATTACAAAGAGAATTTGTGTTATCACACAAACTCAGAGGCGGCCCCCGTAGGAGTCGGATCCCTGTCGGATTCGCCCATTCGCAAGAAATGGTCAAGACGTGATTTGATTTTGGTGGACAAAGTAATAATGTTTCAAAAACTCTTTTGCCGTTGTTTTAAATGTTTCGGATGTTCTAAGTGGAAAATAATTTCTCGCTGGATGACGGAGGATAACAGCCAGCAGGGTATAAACCTGCCTGGTCGTGATGTTTGCGAACTAGATTGTAGTTCGGATTTATCATTGTTCCCTGGTTCAAACCTTGCACGCTCCCATCCCCCTCCTGCGAAAGATTTACGTAAAATTAAAAAAAAAAGCCAAGATAATCAATAGAATGAATGCAACATTAAATTTAAAAATAGAAGATTAGTTTTAGTTTATTATAACATTTCAATGTAGATCTAGACACGGAAATCAAAATATACACTTTAAGTCTCGATTTAGATCTAGAAATTGAAATTCTAGATCTTGATCTTTTATATATAATTTCTAAACTAGACCTAGAATTTCTAGATCTAAAATCTACAATGATTTCAATTGGAACATGAAACTAAATTTATTGTAAAAACATTCTAGATCTAGTGTTAAAAATCTAATTTAGTGTAAAAAAATCTATATCTAGTGGAAAAAAAATCTAGATTTAAAAAAATGCTCTAGTCTACGTCACACGTCCTAGTTAAACTAAAATGTGTTTTCATCTTTACGAGAAATTTTGCGAGTTTTAAAAACATTAGTGCACCGAGTTCTTATTAACATTTCATTTAAAGAGTTTCTTCCAAATGACGTCAAATGAAAAAAAAACAACTTTAGCCTACGCCACACGGTCTATGTAGACCAGGGGTGGGCAACCTTTTTCAACCGAGGGCCGCATTAATAAAATTTGGGGACACGGTAGGCAGCATATATATTGGAAATTTTTTGTGTATTTGTATATTTGTATATATATATATATATATATATATATATTATATATGGGGAATTAGAACAACAGCTATTCCTTGACTCTTGTATTCTTTTACATCCAATATTCCACCACGAATATATGGTAGTACTTAATATGAAGTATATAACTGTTTACTGTCGTGCATATTTTTTCCGTTGTTTTTCTTGTGACTACTGTCAAATTACCTTCAATAAGCATCGACCTGTTCTAACACGTGATAATTTTCAAACAATAAGAAAAACATGTTCAAAGATGAATGTGGTTCCATAAAATGTGAAAGTTTAAGTTACTTAAAGTGTGGATATACGGCTTCTGGCACCCATGAAACTCCAGCGAAAAAACTGACTGGAACTTCTCTTTCAGGTCATAATTTACTTGGAAGTATGTCATTTGGAGCTGAGTCGGCGTCTGCATTAAATGGTGACCCGAGGGTATCTAAACTGGTTCCTAATTCTTAAAGTATTAAAATTTGCTTTAAATTCAACAATCATGGAATACAAATGAGACTTGTACTTTTATACCATTTCACTAGAAATATTTTCACTTTTCAGCTAAGGTAAAATGATAATAATTTCTCTTGCTGGCCTCAAGAAATTAAATAGCTTTGTTTGAAAAGATCTAAGACGCACATACATTTCATGAGCAAACAGCAAATTGCAATGCTTCCGATGATAAATATGAAGTCTGTCTTCAACTCATCATAAGAAATATTAAGAAAGGGTCACAGTCAATGTCAATCAAGAAACTTAACAATTTCTTCCTTGATATTCCATCTTGATCTAATGATTGGCCAGCAAATACTACTGTGTTACCGTACATCAGAATGTTTTAATTCCAACTCTTCACATACTTTTCGGAACTGCCAGTCGGGGCGGGTCTTGGATAATAGGAGGCAATAGACGAAGTGAATTTGGCGGCCCCGAATAAAATAGAAAATACAAAATAAAGGGAAACAAGATTACAAAGAGAGTTTGTGTGATACACAAACTCAG
>JADKLZ010081101.1:464077-483935 GCA_021533235.1 Biomphalaria straminea | reverse complement strand
ATAAGTAGTGTTTAAATCTTGGATCAATGAATGTGGCTGCCAGGAGATGATCCATTGTCAAATCAAATCTTGCTCCAACTTGTTTCAATAGCTCATCTCGAAATTGTTGGAGACCTGTTGGTGATTTGGACACTAACTCTTCCTTCAATGTAAAAATGCAAGGATAGATCAAACTTATGCTGACATTGGAATCAGCACTCAAAACTGTTGTTGCTTCTGCTGTTGGTCCTAGAATTGGAAGAGAAGCTTTCAGAGTATCTTGTAAAGTTTGTGTTAATGGTTTTGGTGGATTTCTTGCACATTTCTTTTTAACACCACATTCTACAAGTGCAAGAGAGACAGGAACAGAGTTTTGGTCAATCCATTCCAGCAAATAATATGTACTATTGAATCTAGTAATAACATCTAAAGGAGGCTTTGATTCCTTCATTCCTTGATCAGTTTGATATTTGGACAACATAGTTTGACCAACAGTTGATGAATGAAAAAAAGCCAGCAATCCTGTGAACATGACTGATTAGGTTCTGAATGATTTTTTTAGCATCTAAAGCAGCATTGATTGAAAGTTGCACACCAAAACCGAGCTTGAATTATCCACAAAAAAAAGCATTACTTTTTTTGAAAATATTCGAACATTCGAAAATTTAAAATAATTTCGAATCGAATTCGAATATTCTTTTAATATTCGAAATTCGAATCGAATATCGAATATTCGCAGGTCCCTAATATATATATATACATACATATATATATACACACACACACATATATATAGACACATACATACACACACAAATATATATATATACCCATATACACACATATATATATATACACACATATATACATATACACATATACATACACATACATACACAAATATATGTAATAATTGTCAAAAGGACTTGTTTGCATGGAAATGTTTTTTTTTTTTTTTTTTTTTTTTTTAAATTAAATTTATGTACAAATGTTTGTTTCAAATTTGGTAATTACTACCAAAATTACATACAATGTGAGCGATATGTTTCCATTGGGATGTTAGGCATGTGTGACTAATAACATTGAAACATTATGTAACTATACTATTAATTGTCCTAAATTAGGTCCAACTTATAATGCATAGTAAATATATTTTTACTCTATAAAAGATAGTAAACATTGTTTGTGTGTAAATAAAGTACATAAAAGGTTACATAACTAAACAATTCAAATATGAAAAAATAATTTTTGGTAAAGTATGTACAAAGTCCATCACAATGTGTTAAATATGATAAATGTCACCTAGTTTATTCACTTCAATGTTTAGGTGTCTAGAGATGATAAAGACAAGGAGTCTCAAAGTGGGCACCAGCAGTCATGGCAGGCACAAGGGGATAACTGTATTTCTTGAAGTTGATGAATGGAAGCTTTGGTTTGTTTTGTATGAATTCGGCATTGCAGACGTGATAGCTCACAGAGTAACAAGTGAGGGTCACGCCAGATTTGGGTACTTCCTTAAAGTTATTATCAGGGCAATTAGGGATAGTGCCTATGAAAACATTCTGGTCAGCAGCATAGAACAGAACATCACAATCTGGGGGGTGAGACAAGTCCTGGAACTCAAGCTCGTTAAAGTCTGCATTCTCCAGCTCTTTAGGATGGTAAGTCTTGTGCCCCAAGAGATTCAGCTTCTGCACGTGGATGACGCCATTGTGATCCTCATCGACGATCCAAAGCTTTTGGTTGACTATCTTCCCGTCAGTTGCGGTCTCGTAGTAAAATGTTAATTTATCGGGAAACGCCTCGAGGCAGACAGGCTTCCACAAGTGAGACGACTCGCCGTGGTCAGACTCGCCATTGTAGACGTCATGACTGACAAAGTAGCCGCTGAGTACGGTCAAGAAGCGGTAGAGATTTCTGGAAGGTTGCGATAAGATAAAGATATCAGACCCACACATTGGGAATCTATTTTTCTAAATGTATATTTTTGTAGTCTCCCTTGGGACGTTGTCATAGTTTTTAATTCATTTTGTTTTAAATTTGTAGTGGTGTGACTTCATTATTTTGAGACGGTCGATGGATCGGTAGTTTGTATATTCTTGTAATCTCTCTTAGGATGAGGCGCTGGTGTTATTGAGTTTCTTCGTCATTTTTTAATTTAGTAGTGGCGTGAGTTCACCGAACAACAGAATGTCAATGTTTTACAGCTCTGACTTCCGGTAACCGTAGCTCTAGTACATGAACCTACTACTGAATGGGGTTTCGTTCAGGAATGACAAGATGAGAATATATATTGATCCAAAAGATCTCAGTAAGGCACTCAGACGGGACCATCACTCGTTGAAAACTTGGGAATCAAATCAGCGCCAGAAAAAATTACCAAAGGATTATGGATGCAGTGTTTCTAGGTATTGAAGGAGCGTATTTCATCCTGTACTACATTATAGTAGCTGGTAGAGACATTGAGTGACGTGATAGCATTTTGAAACAACTCATGCTACAAGCAGAAGTGTAAAATATCTAGCTGAATTTGACAAGTGTAAGATAAGGCTACGCACTTTATATGAGTCATATGTTTCCAGAGAAACTCTAGAACAAGACCGAGCATAAATAAAAACTATTGTTGACATGCTTCGATTAGCGGAATACAACCTAAAGTTGAAGTATGACTAATGCAAGACAAAGGCAAAGCAGAGTATCTTATAAGGGTCATATCTCGTCATAGAAAGGTTAAAACCAGATCCAGCAAAGATAATTTAAAAGATGAAAAAGAATTTGAATGTAATCATGAATATAAAAGAGGAGTTTCGGAGAGTTGAAACATCTTTGTACAAAATCTCCAGTTTTGGCATATTATGATGCCAACAAGAATGTAGAGATAGAATGTGATGCCATTACGGAAATCATTTGTAGTGGTGTGAGTTCACCGAACAACGGAAATTTCTTGTCGGTATAGTAAAACTCTTACTTCCGGTAATGGTAGCTCCAGTACATGAGCCTATTGAATGGGATAGCTCCATGATTGTTTCGTTCAGGAATGACAAAAGTGAGAATATGTATTGAACCAAAAAAATCTCAACAAAGCAATCTACGGGAATATCACCCGATGAAAACCTAGGAATCCACTCAGCGAATCAAATCAGCGCCAGAAATTTACCAAAGATAATTTAAAAGATAAAGAAGAATTTGAATATAGTTATGAACAAAAACAGAAACATCTTTGTACAAACCCTCCAGTTTGGGCATATTGTGATGCCAACAAGAATGTAGAGATAGAATGTGATGCCGTTAACGATGGATTGGGAGAAATATTATTACAGGAAGGTCTTATAATTATATACGCATCGAGCGCTTTTATAGACACAGAGACATGATATGCCCAAATTGAGAATGAAATGTTTTCAATTGTGTATAGCAAAATTATTTACAGTTTGTTTTAAATCGTTTTTGTTTTTTTTTGTTTTTTCCTTATTCCCCCTCTTCTTTCTTCCCCCTTCCTTCCTTCCCCCGTGGAACAAAAGGGGTCTTCGAATGTATAAAGGGATAATTTTATCCTCAAATCCTATTTAAAAAAAAATAACTTTAGTGCATATTTTATAACTTTTCTAGCCTATTTTGTATAATCAATCTGTATATATGATCTAATTGAATTAGGTTTAGGATTTTGTTATCATAAGTAGCTTTTAAGTACGTGTTCCATACAAGCATCCTATACTCTGCTAATGAAATCAAATTCATATCTTTAATTTTTTTTATTTTTTGACTTGGGTACTTTGTTTAAAAATATTGATAGATCTATGTTAACTTTGGCATCACTGTTGGCATTTAGAATGTGTGACAGAGTTTCCCTCACAATGGTGAAATTTGAACACTCCCCGAACAAATGTTTTTCCATTTTTTTATTTTCTACCCCGCATAGTTTACATGTTTGGTTCTGGTCTGCTTTGTCCTTACCCTCCTGCTTTATTGGGGTCATCCCATAAATTAGCCTGTAGGTCACCTCCCAAGCTTTCGGAGTTATGTTATTATTATGCAAATGCGTGAATGTGTCTGTGTGTGTATTGACCACCATTCCTAATTCCCTCCCCCATTTTATTCTAGGCTCTAAATTTTCTTTAAGTGTATTTCTTAGTGCTGTGTAAATGTTTCTGGTTTTGTAGTGTATTAGATTTTCATTGTTTTGTAGGTGTCTGGTTAGGGATCTGTAAAAAGGGTGGGTGTGGTTGCCGAAATAGTGAGGTGTGTTGTTTTGAATGGGGAGGAGTTTGTTTAGTCTAAGTCCAAAATAATATAAAATTAAGGGGAAGTTATTGGGAGACCTAACTACTTTCCCAACAAATTTTATTCTAAGCGTTTTGATTTTTGTGTAGATGTCCTGTAAACCTATTCCTCCTTCTTTTTTTGTCTTGTATGAGTGTTGTATGTTTTATACTCCTTATTGTGTTTTTGAATATGAAATTTCTGATAGTGGTACTGATGTTACTTATGAAATTAGGAGGAGGTTCTACAATATTTGCTAAGTAGATTATCTTCGGGATGACCAAGTTATTTATTAGAATAGCTCTCCCAAATATGGTTGTTGCCATGTATTGAAACATTTTAATCACGTTTTTTGTGTGGGCCAGAATCTCCGCCCATTGTTCATCGCAATGGTGTGCTGGGTTACTAGTCCACACGATGCCACATACTTTAATTTTTTTTTGTATTCTAAAGTTAAAGGGGATATTGGGGGGGGGGGGATTTCCCACCTACCCAGTCCCATAATGGAAGATTTATTAATGTTTATTTTAGACCCGCTCGCCCTCCCAAATAGTGTAAATTTTTCTATGATTTTAGCTATGTCTTTTTCTGAGGTGGGGAAGAGTGTGGTGTCATCTGCATAAGCTTTGATTTTGACTACGGGAGTTGGGCCGGGGATTTTTATTCCTATAATTTCTTTGTCTAACCTGATGTTCTCTAACAGGGGTTCTAGGCAAAGTGTGTATAAAAGGGGTGATAGGGGGCAACCTTGCCTAACAGATCTTCTAACGGGAATCTTGCCGCTTTTATGAGTTAATTACTTAGAAAGTAAATGCTCTAAGGTTTGAACAAAATAAAATGTGAAATATGCTGCTATATATTAGATTTTTAATTGTCTTAAATTAGGTTTCATTTATATTGCATACTAATTAGGTTTTTTCTCTTTAAATACTGCTTGCATAAAATATTTTTAAAAATTAGAGATTTTGATCTTTTAAAAAAAAAAAAGTAGCCGTTGCATCAGAACTTTGAATGATCTATATTATCGTGATGTCAGATTTTCATTATCTCTTCTACTTTCTGAGCACTAAACGGGACGGACGGACAGACAGACAGACGGACAGACAGACAGACAGACAGACAGACAGGCCACACAAAACTAATAGCGTCTTTTCCCCTTTCGGGGGCCGCTAAAAAACTAAAGTTATGTAATTTATTAAAGACCGAGTGTACTTCGATCAATAACATTCAGTACAAGTCTCGCTATTCCTTCTCTATAGTAAAAAATAAAATACTTATGCGTGGCTCTGAACTACCTTAGAGTTCCGCAGCCGTATGTTGTTGAATGTTATTACTAAGAACAGTTGTAGTTATCTTGTTTTAATTTATAAAACTTTACAGGTGTAAAGTTTGCAGGTGTAAAGTTTGAATTTAATGTAGCTATGTATAAACTTTCCAGTTACTATTTTATGGTTTTGATGTTTTCTTTATTAAAAAAGGTTGTTTTTCTCGGTCAACCTCTATCAGTTGTTACCTTTGCCATCTCGTGCAAACCAACCCAGCTCTTTCAACGCAGTTCTTCATAGCATTGACGAAATATTGTCCAGGGCTTATGCCATGTACTGAAATTATCGAAATATTGCTATTAAATATAATCACCGTTTACTTTAAACTTTTTAGAACGACGTTTAGAGAAAATGTTTCTTTAAACTCTTCATTATAAGTGATGAGAATTAAAAGTTTTAACAATTTCTATAGATTTTTACAATTATTTATTTTTAATATATTTGCATTTTTTATGTGTAATGTGTGGGGACACTTGATTTATTTAGGTTTTCGCGGACCGCATAAAACACCTCGGCGGGCCGCATGTGGCCCGCGGGCCGTAATTTGCCCACCCCTGATGTAGACTAAAAATATCTTTAACAACACGAGAACTTTGGCGAGATTTAAAAAACATAAGTGCACCGAGTTCTTATAACCATTTCATTTCAAGATATCATTCCATAAATCCATATGACGTCAAAGGAAAAAAAAATTACGTCACATATCCTAGTTAGATAAAAATGTCTGGCGAGCTTTATAAACTTTAATGCACCGAGTTCTTATGAACATTTCATTTAGACTTATAATGTCTTCATTACACGAAAGAGAGAGAGAGAGAGAGAGCTAACGAGGGTACATACATGTTGAGGAAACTGAGTATAATATTTCATTTAAAGATGTGTGACCCCCCCTCTCTATATCAGGATAAAATCCGCTTTTTTTTGTTTTGTCTGTCAGTTTGTCTGTCCGTCTTGTTTATATCGAAACAAAAAGACTAAAAATAATTGAAATTGAGAGAGAAACAGAAGAGAGAGAATATCAGATAAATCAAATACCGTTAATTAAATTTTCGGGTTTTATCAAGTAAAAAATTATATATACCATAGCCTTGTGGAAAGATTTTCATACCATACTTTGTTGTTAGGAAGTTGTTTTCCTCAAATATCCTGAACATATTATTGAGACAAAATTAGATTTTGTAACGTTTAAGATAGAAAATTAATTATAGTGTAAGAAAGAAGTGTTATTTTAAATAAATAGAGTTAAAATGTTTCTCATAAAAATCTGGAACAACCAATTTTTGTAAATGATAAGAAGATTATCTGTTTTATTTGTTAGAAGATGGATTTCAAACATTTTTTGGCGTTAGTAGATTTTGCTAATAAAATTCGGAACAATTTAGGCTACGATTTGTAAGATTATAAATATTATGTAGGTAGATTTCTTTTTCAAAACAAAATCCGGTATATTCTTAACTGATTTAAAAAAATTTTTATATATATATTTCTGCAAGAAAATTTCATGTTAAATAGGTCTAACAAACCCAGTAGCAGCTTTTCCCCCTACAGGAGCCACAAAAAGTGATTTTCGATAATCGTTACGATTAATTCTCTTTCTTATTTTAAAAATCCTGAACAACCTATTGTCGATACTTCAAAAAAAAAAGTCATAGGACATACATTTTGAAAGTAGAAAATACGGAGCAGTTGATACCGATAAATAAACTATAGTGACGTATTGTCAAAGAATAAAATTGTAATATTATTAAATTATCCGGAACAACTTTGTAGTTAATGAAATAAAAGTTAGTATAGAGATTCTAGTTTAGTATTTATATGTTATTTACATAAAACAAACCCGGAACAACATATTAAAGATCATTTGTTTTTTGCAACGTTTAAGCATGGTAATACAATTTAATACAAGTTAGAAGAGCATTTGCTTTGAGAAAACTAAAAGCAGCCGTTGCACCTAAACTTTTCAAGCCGCATTTAATGGTGAAATAATATTTTTCGTATCTCTTCTAATTTTGGCTCCCTGAGTGTGAAAGACGGACAGACGGACAGACGGACATTTTGCACAAACCTAATAGCGGCTTTTCCCCTTACGTGGGCCGCTAATAAAATACTCAGAAGGTCACAAAGGTAAATACACATTTATCGTTCCCTATTCTACGACATATTTGTAGAAATTATTCTTTCTTTCCTTTAGCTATTAGATATTGGTTGCCTGAGCTAGCCAGGATAACCAGTGACTTGGCAGAATTTAGGTCATTGGTTTAATATGCATGACTAAATGCTTGACGTGTAGGACATAATCATCTTCTTTTTTGAAATAACGTCTGTGTTTTATAAGATAAATAATAGGAGCAAAGTTAAAAAAAAAGTCAAAATTACAAATCACAAGGTATATTGAATTTGAATCAATTAGGCATGCTTGATTACATGGTCCATTAAGTGCTATCTAAACGATTTCACCACTTGCTAAGTCAAATCGTCTTACATACAATTTGTAGAAAAAATAACTTTGATTTGGAACCCCCCCAAAAAAAAATTAGATGTTTTTCTTTGTCAGAAAAAAAGTAACAACTTCTTTGTATCATTTTACGTCTGTAGAGGAGACGACCTTCTCCATTAGCAGCTTCTCATGTGACTAAGGCGGTCTATCCTTGATACATAACCTGCCATCACAGGCTGGGCCTCTGTAATCACCAGACAACGCAGCAATTTCACCACAGTCTAGCTTCTAGTGTGGTAGCATTATTTTTGCTGACACCAATGGCTAGATAATCTAGAATCTTTGAAAGTTGAGCAGCTTCTAAGTCTCTTTGAACAGTACATGGTTTCTCTACAGCAAGTCCTATGCAGTATGTCTTGACGGTGATATACGGAAACTGAGGCTGTGAAGACTAATAACAATAAGAATAATAGAAGACATGCGTTACCAACTACAACAGTAATATGTCTTAGACTAGTCTCAATCGATAGACACAAAATAGTTTATATGTAAGTGTGTCTGGGTTTTTAGACGATTTAAAATTAAGAAAGAGATTTATTATAGATCCATATTTAAAAGAAAAACATTTTAAAATCTTTTTTTAACGCAGATTATGTCTCCATTGTTTTTCGTCTGGCGTGATTTCCTCTTACTTACTTTATTTGATGGCTGTAGACATCTCTGAAGGCTAATTTTCGAAATATCTTGGGTTTGACTCTCTCAGCAAGCTCAGCATTAATGATGTCCTAAGGAACTCTTCCATCTTGCATGAGGGTCAAAACTTATTAGAAATAAAATTCATTTAGGAGATACTCATTGTGAGTCAAATGCAAGACAAATGAAAACTTTTAAACCAATGATCTTTATGCATGCATAATGACTAAATCTCGCTATCATAAATAAAAGTGTTCACTATACAGGCCTTGTAGATTAGTATTTAGTTTGCCATGGTTAGTGTTAGTATTTCCCCTAGCATGTTTCAAGAATTTCGCTAATCTTGTGGTAACTGTAGCAACATCAGATTAATGAAGAAAATACATTATATCTCAAACCAGCAAAAATGGCATGATCCTCAATGTTGTGCGCTGATAATTGGAGAGAATTTTAGAGCATTATAAAAAATCTACTAGATAGTAAATGCCTTTTAATAACCGCTTTGTCTATATCTCAACACTTGCAGTTTTGGATAGATTAGGTGAAAGGTCCTCTGTAAAGGAATTGAGGGCAGCCATTGACAAGCTTGCTTGTTGGAAAGCAACAGGAGGACTTGGAACTAATAGCGAAAGTGGTCTGTTTGACGTAGGGGATAAAATGGGCTGTTCAAATAAGTTATGGGAACTGGTGTCAGGTTTTCATGAGAACAGGCATGGCTCTGTACAATCTGACAACTCTGCCTCTCAGACAGTCAAGGAAGAGATAAAACATGGATCTATTCTGGGCCCCAAACACTATTCAGCATATTTTTTTTATAGTTTTATCAATATTATCACCTAAACAAATTTAATTTGTTAGAACTTAAGATTGAAAGTGTAGAACATTATGATAAATTTTATCATAACATATACCAGAAAATGTACGTTTATCGATTCAAAATCATCAATTGGTCTCAGGGAGACAAAACCCCAAACGCCAAACGATGTTCAGCGCAGCGTTTCTGAGCTCCAGAAATGTATTCTCTTTATGGAGAAAATTGCAAGCCACATACAATTAAACTACGATAGGGTGAGACTGGCCCTATCTGAGGTGTGAAAGACATCCGACTTTATCCTTCAGAAAGAAAAAAAAAAGGGTTGGGTTTCTCCAAAGTATACCGTTGGCACAATGTTAAACGTTAAGTCTTTTACTTTTCAGAAAAAGAGATTAGTAGATAATTTTATACAGTTCTTTTTGACATAGTTAAAAGAGGCGGCATCAGGTTCTCTCTTCATCCAACAAGTTAGTCTGGGGTAGCACGGTTAGCTTTTTTTTGTCTTCTAAGCTTCATAAATTCGTTCTCTGGAAACAACAACGCATTTTTCTTCCAGTCGTAAAAAAGCCTTTGTGATTGCTATATTATAACAGAGTGGGCTGTTTCTTCTTTTGTTTCATTGTCACTGTTATGTTGGAGCGTTCAGATGACTATATCAATTTATGAGATGAACTGAGCAGTGGTTTCCAAATCAGAGAGCTCTCCATATAGTCTTCTTTCTGTAGGGGTGTCTTCTTCAAAAGTTTTTAATTGTAATAATTTGCTATCGACTCTCGTGAAAACGGTTGACATTTTAAAACATTAAAAGGTTTTTAATTATGGTTGATACGAAGTCTTTAACTAAAAATATGTTAACTTGTTAAAAATTAATTATAATGTTATTTTACCGGGTAAATATTCAAACGTTGATTGCTAACTACAATGAAATACAACTTTTTAAATTTTACGCATGTAAAAAAAAAACAACGGCTTTGCCCCTTCACAAATGATCAGGACGTCGACATAGGTCAAGCACAATTAACGTCTTGTTTAGTGTTCACACTAAATACACCAATTGAATCATCGTTTGTAAGTTGGAAAAAAAAATTTCCGTTTTGTCATAATAAGAAGATAGACTATAGAATAGCGTTGGTGGAGAAGCATTTGTATGTTTTCTTTAAAAAAACAACTTTTGAACTAATCTTGTTGCGAAGGTAGAAAGGATGAAGCGATGTTCTTTAAATTATTTTTTTTTACAATTTAGCAAAACATATAGATGTACATTAGATATAGAGATTTTATTGATGTGTTTGCTTTTGCCAAAATAATTTTTTTCCAATGATGAATTAAATCTATTAATGAAAACTCAACATTCTATAACGGATGGGACGACTGCTCCTGGTTGAACAATTTTGCGATTTACATACTGCTTGGCCGAAAATAGGCATTGTACAAGAGAGGAAGTGATATATCATGTGACATGTCACGATAGACAGGTGACATCCGGTCAAGAATAGCGCCTCACACTAACTCACACCTGGCTTGAGGTCTAAGCGTGGCACTCAGTGTCTAGACATGAGTGTAGCGGACAGTCTGGTCACCTCGTGAGAGAAAAGGAGTTCAGGTGGTCACATGATAAAGTTCGTAGCAGTAGCGGCCTTAGGGGGTGGCAAGTGGGGCAACCGCCCCAGGCCCCGCGCCTGAGGGGGGCCCCGCGCTGGGAGATTTTATTGTCACCAACTACGAAATCTAAATGAGTGATCATAAACAAGGACTTGTTACTCAATATTTTCGTAGCATATTTCTTATATCATTTACCATTTAAGCTCTTCACTTAATATTTTTTTTTATTCAAAATATCGTTCAGTTTCGGTAAAGACAGTCGTCACATGGGTACGGCGCATTAGAGCAATGCGGGAGTATTTTTAGTGGTCACAGAAAGGGGAAAAGACGCTATTAGTTTTGTGTAGAATGTCTGTCCGTACGTCCGTCCATCCCGTTTAGATCTCGTAAACTAGAAAAGATAGTGCAAAGCCGACATCATAATATTTTAGACCATTCAAAGTTCTGATGTAGCGGCTACTTTTTAGTTTTCTGAAAACGAAAAATCTAATTTTTAATATCACTTAGGCAAGCATTTTCTTTCAGAAAAATGCATCACTTTTACAACTATTCACTTTTAATAGTAACAAACAAGGGAAGCTCTTTAATGTAGGAGATGACTATTTACCCTGTTTTAAACAGGTTTATGCAAAAGTTTTTTTTTAAAGTTCTGTTATACTAACTACAACATTTACACGTAAAAAATGTTTACTTTTTTAAGAGAAAAAATCTATTTAGTATGTATATAAGTTGGACATAATTTAAAACAACAATGAATGATTAGTTTTTAATATTATCTCGTCTCATAATCTGGTAGGAGAAGTGGACGTCGAACTTCACATTCACTTTCACCTATCCTTTGGTCTGCTGGACCGCTGAGGCACCACACAAGTTCTGTCAATCTTCTTTCTCCATTCTACTCTGCTCATTGTCTTTGATAGAATTTCATTCTGATGTTCTTTCTGAAAATATTGAAACCTGCCTATTTACCTGCCTGGGTGATCCACTTTGTGGGCCGATTTTGAGTTTGTGTTTCCACACAAACTGTCTTTGTAATCTTGTTTTTATAATGTTTTTTGAAAACTCGTAATGCAGCCCTTCCGCAAAAGTCGGTTCTGCGAAAGTGAATGGACCACTGTAACTTCTATAGCACACTTTATTCTTATAGAACATCCTATTGGCTACAATCGACAGAGTGAAAGAGGAAACATAATATTAGTAGTGGTTGAGTGTTTCCTTTTTTATTTGCATCTGTTAATGCAGAACAATTAAAATACACAAACGATTTACTAAATTGTATTAGTTCAGGAACAAAAGTCAGATTATTCGCAAACCATTGCATAATATATAAGACAATAAAAACAACATAGATACAGAAATTTTACAAAGAGAATTAGATGAATTACAAAAATGGGAATCAGATTAGAGCCTGTCTTTTCAACCATAAAAATTTCAATTAATAAGAGTAAAAAAAACAAACAAATAAAACAAATTAATTCCACTTACTGACAATAAAGATTATTATTATTATTATTATTATTATTATCTTATTCATGGCAAAATTAAAATCATTGGTTAATATGCATGACTGAATGCATGGCGCGTAGGACGTAATCATCTTTTTTAAAGTAACGTCTGTATTATATAAGATAAGTACCTACGTAATGTTCTATGTTTTGTTACAACAATAAGGCTCACAGCTTTGAGGCGGACATACTGTATTGCTAATGTTACGCGTTAGAGACATATTAGCCCGCTAGCGAGATGTGGTACGATATATATATATATATATATATATATATATATATATATATTAAAATATATATATATATATATTTATATATATGTATAGTATACATTTACCGATATGGGCCCCGCACCTGACGCTCGCCCAGGGCCCCGCGCACTGCTAGGGCCGCCCCTGGTTCGTAGTCATGTACGACTAGAAGAGACATTGCCCAGAAGGTAAAGATGATGAAAAGCAAAGGTGGTGTGGTTTAGGTTGATGAATGCGAAGAGGGAGAGAAGCGTACAATAGTATATTTAAGACGCTCAATATGGCGAAAAATAAAATAGATAATTTCTGCGGAATTTGTTGCGGTTGATTATTTTGTCCACCGAACAGATCGTAACAGTTAAATCATTCCTTTTTAACTCTTTCTCTCCGTAATTTTTTTACCACATTTTGGTGGAATCAACGTTGGTATCGTCAGTTAGGAGAAAAAGAGTTAAATACATGAGAATGCGGATGTTGATGTATTTAGTAATATTACTGAGAGCGATCTTAATGAAGTATTAGGAAAAGGTAAAGACTTTTTTACAAAATATTGTTCGATAGATCGAAAGATAGACAAAGAAATAGATGGATACTATTCACTCTAATAATCTTTACTCTAATAGTCTTGTTAAATTGTGTATATATATATAAACTCAAAAGCCCAACTTACTCATTACTACTTCCCCCACTTGCTGTGTTATTAACTAGGCCATTCTAACAATTGAAGGTGTGGCTGTTATACTTTACAAATACTATTCTATATTAGCAGTTTTAAAATTTTCATTCCATTTGTTTTTTATAAAGCTACATAATGTTCTAAGATTAAACTTTCTTCAGCTTTTAAGCACTATAATAGCACATTTTTTGTGTCTAAATTTCTATATTATTCTTTGGCACATAATTTGCAAACATGCCCCCCCCCTCCCAACGGCCATGATTTTTTATATCATACAAAACTGGGACAGATTCCAGGTGTGTACAAATAAGGGTATCGGAAATGTAGTTCCCTAAGTTATTATGGTGATGAGGTTTTGAGGCATGAGATTTTGAGGCATGGCACCTAAGGAGTTCATGGCAGCAGCTGAAGTGTTCAGATGGAGCTTTCAAATATTTCATTGTAGACAACTATTGAATGCAATCTAGGAGAAGGGAATGACTGTAGACTCTGATTTATTTGACTTGACCACATGTCATTTTGATGGTGGTTGAGAGAAGTGATACTAGAATACACAGGCAAAAAGTGATTGTGTTATAAAGGGCTTTGTTAAGTGAGCCCATCATTTTACACGAAACATTCTAGAAATTCACCATATTAAATGGGATTTCTTGAGTTGTGGGCAGTCTTATTGGAAGTAGAGAATTAGTGATTCGGCCAAATATCATGTGAGCGCTACGACTTTCAGAATGTAAAAAGAAAAAAAGTCCCCAGCCAAATATTAGATCAATATTTCAATAAAGAATTGAAACGAAGAAGAATTCAGAAAGTTTACATGGAAACTATTTATTAAGCTAACGGGTTGAAGGTGATGGCTGAGACAAGGGGTACACAGATTGACGGTCCTTTTTAATTCAAAGTTATAGAAAACAGAATTTGTCGACTGAAAGAAATTTACGAAGGGTCGTTGAATTGCGGCACTACTATTATTTCTAAAAGTAAGACCTACAAAAAAAATTATATAAGGGGTCCATTACAAAAAGTTATTTCTGTTAATTATATCACTTAAGTTAAATTGCAACAGTCCGACTTTGAGTGTATTTACTGTATTTTACCAACTTTAATTAATAAACAAGGTTACAAAGACAGTTTGTGTGGAAACACAAATTTAAAACCAGGCAGGTATAAAGGCAGGTTTTCAGAAAAAAACATCAGAATAAAATTTTATTAAAGACAAATGACAGAGAAGAATGGAGAAAGAAAATTGACAGATCTTGCGTGGTGCCCTAGCAGTCCAGCAGACTAAATGAGAGATGAATGTGAATTTGAAGTTAAATGTGAATCTGGCCTAACTGATGTCTTATAACGAATTGATCTAATTGTTTTGTAAATGCTCAATCTCTTTTTCAAATCGTCCAAAAAAATTAAATAATTATTTCCGTTAAAAAATAATGCCTTTTGTTTCGTGTTCTATTACCTTGGTCTAGCACCGCAGTTCACGCTATAATATGAAAACCTATTTGTTATTTGTTGTTTTAAATTATGTCCAATTTATATACATACTAAATAGATTTTTTTTCTCTAAAATAAAAGGTAAACATTGTTTTTGGGTGCATGCGGTGGTTACTAGGACAGATCTTACATAACGTAGCATTACAAATGTAATTTTTTTTAACAAAAAGTATAAAACCATTGTGTTAAACGACATGTGTTAATAATATTCTGTTTATATATGTCCTTTACTAAAGAGTCTACCATGTTTATTAATATTTATAGTGAATAGTTGTAGAAGTAGTGTATTTTTATGAAAAAAAAAACTGCTTGCATAAGAGATTTTAAAAAATAGCTTTTTCGCTTTTAGCTTTTAGGCTGCCTGGCCGAGCGGTTTGCACGCTGGACTGTCGTTTCGATTTACCGATGGTCCCGGGTTCAAACCTGCCCGCTCCCATCCCCCGTCGTCCTGCGGGAGATTTGGACTAGGAAATAACTATCTTCAACTCTGAAGGAATTTCCGAAACATGTAAAACATTTTACAAACATTTACAAACAAATAACTTTGAATGGACTAAAGTATTATGATGTCGGATTTTCACTCTCTTTCTAGTTTGCGAGATCTAAACGGGACGGACAGACGGACAGACATTACACCTATTCTAATAGCGTCTTTTATCCTTTCGGGAGCCGGTAAAAATCCACTTCTTCAAGTACTACATATGTAATGTCGCTGCACTCTCGTACATAAAGGTGCCTCTCTCGCCTTGTCCCTAGCAGGATCTTTGTGCAGTGTTCTCTCTTCAAGTGTTCTATCTTCTCAGAAATTGACCTACTGTAAACACTACATAATGGTATTGTTTTTACCCCTTTATTTGTTTGAATATAATGTACACAGTTATTGTTATTTTGCTTGTTTTATACAAAGGTAATATAAACTCATTTTGTCTTTCCGTCTGGTAAAAATTTTCTACACTTTATTCCTCCAACACCCCATTCTCGAATTTCATCCCATTTAGATAAGATTTATTTTATTTTTTTTTAAATATTTACATTGTTCCAAATTTACTCTGAGCCTTATTATTTATTATATATTTATTTATCCTGCACTTTTTTAAAATAAACATATTGCTATATCCGTGATTACCAGGATAAAAGATGAAGTTATTCTACAAAAAAAACATGTCCAGTCATCTAAAATATCTTCACATAGCACTATTGTTAAAGAATTTTGCCCCCTGATAAAATAGATCATTAAAATTATTATTATAATGAATACATCCGATCATAAAATATTCACATTATTTAATGTTATGCATTTTTCTTGTGAATAATTGGTTTAGCGGAAGAGAACACTTAATGTATAAGACGAAAGTGGTTCCTTGAAGCTAGTAACATCCTCTTCAGTAGATCAAGTCATTATAAAAAGCCATTGTTTTCACAACACGTTTGTGCATAATGAAAATGGGGAGATTATTTCTACACCTGGCTATCTGTGTGTTTATAGTTCCATTGGCTGTCTCAGGTAAAAAATTAGTCTTAATAATTTTATTCAAATAAATTTTGCATCTATATTTACGAACTATTTCGTGCGTATAAAGTATTAGAGACATATGACTATGTTAGACAAATTTGACTATGTTAGAAAGATATGACGATGTTAGAAAAATTTGACTATTTTAAAATGATTTGACTACGGTAGAAAGATCTGACTATGTTAGAATGATTTGATTGTATTAGAAAAATGTGACTGAATAATTATACTATGTTAGGATGATTTGACTGTTAGAAAGATTTAACTATGTCAGAAATATTTGACTATAAAAGAAATATTTGACTGTGTTAGAAAGATTTGAAGAAGTGGATAAGACTTGACTATGTAAGAAAGATTTAAGCTTTGTATATGTCAATAACTTTGAATCATTGGTTGTAATTAAATATTTGCTTTACACCCTATGGTAGTGTATATTACTATTTACTATCCCCCTTTCATTATAAATGCATGGGTATTAGACCTAACGGTAAGCATGCGCTAATTAGTATACACACAAATATGCCGCTGAAGACCAATGTAGGCAGTGTAGAGGTACTAGCCTGTTTAGTGCCAGTCTACTTTGATTTGACTACACTTACGTGTTGGGGATGTCGCAAGCTTATGACGATATTTCTTAGCGAATTCAATGGAAGAGGACAGAGGTCTCTCTCTTCTCAAAAATTCTATTAAGATCTACTCAGGCGTTAATTTACCCTCACTAACATAAAGGAAAACTGCTGGCAGTAAACGGCCTCTAAAAAAGACAGCCGGATAGCTCTCAGGAAAGGGCTGTCACTTAAAACCCAAAGATATGCGTACTATTGATATAATGTGGCTTTTGGTGAGTGAAATTTTTGTCAGTCAGCCTGAGATACGGTGGCTCAGGAAAAGCGTTATTTCCTGTCATTGGATATAAAATACCAGATCTGTATTTTCATTGCACTTTAATAACGGAGCCCCGCCGATTGGTACAAAACAATATCAATATTTGAACTATTTTATTTGAGTGGTTGAAGATGAGTTTGAGCAAACAAATCATCTCATGAAAACAGCCAAAATGCCAGTAGGGAGCTTACAGGGACTCTCCCTACTCTTCATCTGGCTATGTGGAGGGTTTTGGTAAAATACATTTTCTGATTAGGGGCGTCACTAGTAGGAGTTTGAGAATCACTATAATGTAAAACCTTAGACATCGGCAATCGTTGTAATTCCGAGGCACATAAAACTATTGACAAATTGGAATGTTTATAGGTAGTGCAGTTCATACAAAATAACAACATAGTTATCATTGAATTGTAAAAGAGAAGGCCATTTAACACGTTTAGACTTTAAACTAGGTTCCTTTAAAAAAACCTGATTGACAATTATGGAAACTGATAAAATTTTCGACATTCTGGTAATAAAATAATTAGTTAACCCTTAAAATGCGTGTGGTAGTTTAGCCTCTTAACACCAGAATTGTAATTCCATTTGGTATGCACTCATTGTGAAACAGCTAAGCACTTTAAGGGTTAAACATTTTAATTCTTATTAATAACATTTATACTTTTTTTCAGAACTTGTATTCGATGTCCAACCAAACGTCATATCTCCAGAGATAACACCGCAACTTGTGATCAACTGTTCTATAAGCAACAACGACGCTCAACATCTTGATGTTATCAGATCTCTAACTCTTTCTCGCTATAACGAAAGTATCAGAGACTTTGATGAACTCATAGCTTTGGATTCCTTGACACTAAATCTAAAACAATTTGTAAGATTTAAATATTCACAAATTAGTTTTGGAAATCGGTATATAACCTTAACTCTTCATAATCCAACTCAGTTTGATGCCCGAATATACAAATGTCAAGCCACTGCAGACAACATCGATGGGACGAATATGTCATTGTTTGCTAAGAAGACGGTAGACTATGAAACAAACTCGACCGCTTTAATTGAAGAGATTAGACGTTATAAGAAAGACGAAAACAAATGCTCTTTAAAGAAAGATGATCTCTCAGACATTAAGCAAAGTAAGTGAGCTAGTGGCAGCTTATACATTCACCTTAACTTATCCATTAGTCTGTTGGACCGTTGGGGCACCATGCAAGATTTGTCGACTTTCTTTCTCCATTCGTCTCTGTCTTTTGCTATAGTTAAAACCTCTTTCAATTGCAGGCCCGTCCATTCTATTAAGTTGTCTTCCCATCGCTTTCTCAGTCTGCTTTTTTTTCTTTTTCCTGGTAATGTTTTCTGGAGGGAGGTCTTTGCGAGTCCCGAAGGCCATATATTTTAAGATTGCCTTCTTTTTTCAATAGTTACAGATCATCATGGGGTCCAATCACTGCAGTAACCATGTCTCTAATCATCTGGTTTTGTGGTTTTGCGTTCTTTTAATACGATACTTAAAATATGATCCTAATGAAGCATCCTTATCCAATTGCCAGGACCTCTTCTCTAGTTCTGCATTCAGCTTACAAGACTCACAAGCTTATAAGAATGTGGCCATGACAAGGGGGCTCATCAGTATGATTTTGGTGACCAGCAAAGGCGGCAGGTTACTTATGCATTTTATCAAGGGGAGGAAAGCGAGTTTTTTTTTCTAAATTGTTTTCGAAAATATAATTTCTTTGGTAGTTTCCCCTGTATGTTTGTATTCCCTATTCTTCATTAGATTTTTCCATCAGTAGACCAGGTCTAAGCTCATCTAGTAGCTAGTTACAACCGAATCTGAGAAACAAAATTTAACCCGCATACATCAAGATAACTATATTTATGGTCAACTACAATTCGAGTGATGCACTATTTCATAAAGGGTAATTAAAACAAGAAAAACCTAATAGAAATAGGCTACTTTTAAAACTTTAAACTTTAAACTAACAAATCGTTATGATTACGGATTATAACAGGGGTCTCAAACACGCGGCCGCGGGCCTCATGTGGCCCGCGAGACTATTTTATGCGGCCCGCGACCACGTCCGCAAATAAAAAAAAATAGATAAAATTTATTTACAATGACCACATGTAAGCCATAAAATGATTTACAACTGCACAACTTGCGCGACATGTTTCAAGAACTGGAAGTTTGTATTGACATGTCTGGGCTACCGTGGGAAAAACTTGTTTCAGTGGCTACGGACGATGCACCAGCAATGAGTTCAGAGAAAGTTGCAGTGTTATTGGATTAATGATAGAGAAACGGAATCAGCGGGACCTTTTGCAGCCATACACTGCATTCTGCACCAAGAAGCACTGTGTGACAAAAGTCTACAAATGAAGAACGTGATGAATGTTGTCGTGAAGACGGTGAACTTCTTACGTGCACGG
>JADKLZ010081101.1:431516-450036 GCA_021533235.1 Biomphalaria straminea | reverse complement strand
AGCATGAGCGTGTCTGTGTGTATGTACGAAGCCACCAACCATATAGGTTGTGTGTTGGAGGGTCACTGTAAAATATGTTAGCATATATTTTACTAGTTACTAATGTAAATCTCTCATCTGGCTTGTATGCTGGTTGAATGTATGTGTTCAAGAATTTCGACCAACAATCTGTCATCAGACTTGTGTTTTTAAGTCCAAAGACTGGTTTTGGTTCTGTTAGTTAATAGTTGGAATCTGAAGCGTAGTAGGTCATATATTTATTAATCCGTTTGCGGCAAAAGATATTTTATTAACAGCAGGAACATCCATTACACCTACATTATTGATGTTTAGATCTACTGATAAATAGATCAAAGAGCATTAGGAAACCAAATATAGACGCAAACTCATCCACACCCTACCTACCAAAAAAGAAACATAAATGGATTTTGTGTTCGATTGATTATAACAACCTGGTCAGATAGACGTAGTGAACATACACATGTTGTTCTAGTGTAGTGTGTATAGATTATTGTGTTGACCTTCACGCGTTTTTTTCCTTTGGGCATACGCAATAGTGTTTAGTGTGCAGGCAAAAAAAAAAGATAACACATTGGCATGGTCAGTCAAGCAAATAGATAGGCTAAATTATCCGTACACTAGTTACAGAGGTCAAGTGTTTCTTAACCTTCCAGCATATTATGGTGCTTTAGATCAATTTATTTTCTGGGATCAATTTATTTTTTGTGATGTTAAATTTTACTGTAAGGTTTTCCTTTAGGTCCTATAAATTAAGTCAATAGGATTAAAGCAATGAAATTAGCTTTCTTTCTAAAGGTTTTAAGACTAGGAAAAAAATACATACACCCATACATTTCTCTCCAATTAAACAAACTTAGTGTCATCATCTGTTGACTTATAGACAATGTCAATATGTCTTAACAATTTGCGTTAATCCATTCTGGCTTAAGTATGGTCAATGTCTATCAATACATTGTCATGGGTTAAACAAATAAGAAGTTAAGGGTGTTGAGTCTCTTGAGCCCTCCCTTAAAGATACCAATAGTCAGTGTCTGTTTGGCTTGTAGTCCAGCCTCCTAATTGAGACTTAACTCAAAGTAAACAGACTTATTACCCGGCCAATGGTATAAAAGGTGTGGCTTGTGGTCCTTTGACCCTTTGATTGACAACCTATCTCATAATAAACAAACCCAAACCAGATTAACCTTATAGAGAGATGGCTTGTAGTCCCGCCCCCTAATAAAAATTCTGGCTTAATGTGGTCAGCTGCCTATTTGTAATCTCAATGTTATGGACTAAACAAACAAAAGGAGGTGGGGGTTGCTCATCTCTACCTCTGCAGATATACCCGCACATCTAGACAGATTATCAGCGTGACGTAGTTAATGAATATTACATGTTTACTACAACACTCAAAGGTCAAAACAGGCTTTTAAAATGTGCCAGACATCGCTGCTATGTGATCTTACAATGTACAGTTTAATTTCTATTTAGATTAACACGCCTTGTCTATGTACTAAATAAGATTTGGTGCATAGTCATAGTTTATTGTTTTAAAAAACAAATTCTTTTATTTTAAACAAAAAAAAAGTAAATGTATTTTAGAACTGACATTATTTAATCATGTCACTTTGTGAATATTTGTATATTTTTATCAACATGGAGATTTAATTTAAACTTTTTGTTGGACATCGTTTATCAGCGTCGACACCTTTATATTGTTTGTCTTTCGCCTGTGTTGTTTCGATATTTAAGTGTTACCTCAGTATTGCGCATCTGGAAAAGACTTAGCGCTCGGAGGTGCCTAACAATATTAAAATAAATACAGGTACTACGCTGTAGTTTTTACTATCCGGTTTACTATCCGATAGTGATATTCGACCGGAGCCGAATAGTGCCGGATAGTGAAAAAGTGCCGAATATTCGGCCGGAGCCGGAGCGACTATCCGGTACACCCCTAATATATATACATATATATATATACATTTATATGTATAAAATCATATACGCATATATTAGAATATATGCATTCATTTAAATGTATAAAATTATATACCCATATAATACAGGTACTTAGAAATGATGGAAATGGAACTTCTACAATTCAATCCATTTACATACTTCACGGTAATGTTTCAACATCTCCATTTACAATAAATAAATAAATAAATATATCTATGTAAATATATATATATATATATATATATATATTCAAAGATAGATAGGTATATAGATAGATAGATAGATACATACATAGATATATAAACAGATATATATATATATATATATATATATATATAGATATATATATATAGATAGATAGATAGATAGATAGATACATACATAGATACATAGATAGATGGATAGATAGAAAGATGGATAGATAGATAGATAGATAGATAGATAGATAGATAGATAGATAGATAGATAGATAGATAGATAGATAGATAGATAGATAGATACGGATATACAGACAGACACAAAGACAGACATACAAACATACATTGATATATACATATATCATGCTATATTATAATTAGGGGTGTACCGGATAGTACTTTTTGATATCCGGCCGGAGCCGGATATGGCCGGATAATAAAATTTGATATTCGGCCGGAGCCGGAGCCGGAGCCGAATACCTAAGTATTTTATAAATAACTTGTATTGCTGAACATTTTACGAAACTGTTATATAACATACCTATATTGGTTGGTATTATTTTTTTCCTTTTATATACCTTTTTGTTTTAAACTCTATTACTGATTGATTTATTAAAGATTAATAGTATTTATAAACAGAAATTAATCTGTGTAGCATCATCATGAATAGCATGAGCGTGTCTGTGTGTATGTACGAAGCCACCAACCATATAGGCTGTGTGTTGGAGGGTCACTGTAAAATATGTTAGTATATATTTTACTAGTTACTAATGTAAATCTCTCATCTGGCTTGTATCGTGCTTGAATGTATGTGTTCAAGAATTTCGACCAACAATCGGTCATCAGACTTGTATTTTTAAGTCCAAAGACTGTTTCTGGTTATGGCTTCAAGAACTTAATACTGATAGCTGTTAATTAATAGTTGGAATCTTAATATATTTATTAATCCGTTTGCGGCAAAAGATATTTTATTAACAGAAGGAACATCCATTACACCTACATTATTGATGTTTAGATCTACTGATATATAGATCAAAGAGCATTATGAAACCAAATATAGACGAAAACTCATCCACGCCCTACCTACCAAAAAAAGAAACATAAATGGATTTTGTGTTCGATTGATTGTAACAACCTGGTCAGATAGACGTAGTGAACCTACACATGTTGTCCTAGTGTAGTGTGTATTGATGATTGTGTTGACCTTCACGCGTTTTTTTTTTCTTTGGGCATACGCCATAGTGTTTAGTGTGCAGGCAAAAAAAAAAGATAACACATTGGCATGGTCAGTCAAGCAAATAGATAGGCTAAATTATCCGTACACTAGTTACAGAGTTCAAGTGTTTCTTAACATTCCAGCATACTATGGTGCTTTAGATCAATTTATTTTCTGCGATCAATTTATTTTCTGTGATGTTAAATTTTACTGTAAGGTTTTCCTTTAGGCCCTATAAATTAAGTCAATAGGATTAAGAAATGAAATTAGCTTTCTTTCTAAAAGTTTTAAGACTAGGAAAAAACTACATACACCCATACATTTCTCTCCAAGCAAACAAACTTAGTGTCATCATCTGTTGACATATAGATGTCAATATGTGTTAACAATTTGCGTTAATCCATTCTGGCTTAAGTATGGTCAATGTCTATCAATACATTGTCATGGGTTAAACAAATAAGAAGGGTGTTGAGTCTCTTGAGCCCTCCCTTAAAGATACCACTGGTCAGTGTCTGTTTGGCTTGTAGTCCAGCCTCCTAATTGAGACTTAACTCAAAGTAAACAAACTCATTACCCGGCCAATGGTATAAAAGGTGTGGCTTGTGGTCCTTTGACCCTTTGATTGACAACCTATCTCATAATAAACAAACCCCAAAACAGATTAACCTTATAGAGAGATGGCTTGTAGTCCCGCCCCCTAATAAAAATTCTTCTCCAAGTAAACAAACTTAGTTCCCTCTTAAGATAGACCTCTAGACAGTGTCAACACGTTGACATCTGGCTTAATGTGGTCAGCTGCCTATTTGTAATCTCAATGTTATGGACTAAACAAACAAAAGGAGGTGGGGGTTGCTCATCTCTACCTCTGTAGATATACCCGCACATCTAGACAGATTATCAGCGTGACGTAGTTAATGAATATTACATGTTTACTAGAACACTCAAAGGTCAAAACAAGCTTTTAAAATGTGCCAGACATCGCTGCTATGTGATCTTACAATGTACAGTTTTATTTCTATTTAGATTAACACGCCTTGTCTGTGTACTAAATAAGATTTGGTGCATAGCCATTGTTTATTGTTTTAAAAAAACAAATTCTTTTAATTGAAACAAAAAAAAAAGTAAATGTATTTTAGAACTGACATTATTTAATCATGTCCACATTGTGAATATTTGTATATTCTTATCAACATGGAGATTTAGTTTAAACTTCTTGTAGGACATCGTTTATCAGCGTCGACACCCTTATATTGTTTGTCTTTCGCCTGTGTTGTTTCGATATTTAAGTGTTACCTTCGTATGGCGTATCTGGAAAAGACTTAGCGCGCGGAGGTGCCTAACAATATTAACAGAAATACAGGTACTACGCTATAGTTTTTACTATCCGGTTTACTATCCGGTAGTGATATTCGACCGGAGCCGAATAGTGCCGGATAGTGAAAAAGTGCCGAATATTCGGCCGGAGCCGGAGCCGGAGCGACTATCCGGTACACCCCTAATTATAATTTCTCTTCATAGAGACGAATGGAATTATCGCAACTATATCTAAAGATCAACCTATTGCTACAACCTACCAAGATGTTAACCCTCTTGCTGTTAATGGCGAACTCCACTTCAATTCATCTAAAAACTCATATCTTAAGGTCACTTGGAACAATCCAAAATTTTCAGAATCTGGGAAATATTTCTGTGGAGCTCATGTCGAAAATGCACAAGGAAGACATGAACATTTGAATAAAATGTTAACGATTGCTGTTGAAAGGTTACAATTTGATGATATAGTAAAAATAATGTATGATATACAAAGACAAGTAGATGAAGACAAGAAAATGCTTCAAACATTTCATGAAAATCTTGCAAACAATTTCATAATTTTAAACACAAATCAACAAAGTATTGAAGACGTGAAAAAGGATTTAATCACTAATCAAGAAAGCATCCATAGCATTCAGGTAGAATTACTCAGCAATAAACAAAATATAGTGAACATGAAAGAAGATTTAAACTCAAAGCAAGATAGCATCAATAGCATTCAAGATGCTTTACTCAGCAATATACATAAAATGAATATATCCTCTATATGGATGGTGTTATCAAATATTTCAACTGCTGTAATAGAAATGAGGGATGACATTGACAAAGGTAAAGACATAATTACAAATTTTTCGATATACTTAAGTAATTAGACATATTACCCAACGAAGTCTCAAGGAAGCATATCAAGGGGCAAAACAAACACTCTGAAGAGTGATAAAGATTTGATGAGATTTAATTATGTCATTTTACCAGCCAGCATCGTAGGGGGCCTGAAGCAGCTTAGTAACGAGAATAGAGTTCGAATGTCAGAGTTGATTGAAACTTTTGATCGGGTTTGACTTGAGTTGAGTTGTAATTCCTAAATGCCTGGGGTCTAGAGCAGTAATGACCAGCCAAATTGGACCTGCGGGATACTTTCAGTTTCCGACAATCGTGTTCCGGGCTACATGACCGAAAAGATAAAAAAAAAAAGAAATACATTTGAACTTTAAGAAACCTGTAGATTATGAACTTATATTAATTAAGCGAAAATTTGAAGCGTATTTTTTTACGCTTAGGAAAATGGCTTCAATTCACTGCTTACAATGTGCGCAACAATATAGCTATCTTTACCAGCGACTCATGTTCGTCTTTTGTTTGGTGATTATTCTCATAAATTTACAATGTCTAGGCGTAGCAATCTTTTATTCGCAGCTCAAATTAAGAATGTCGCCATTTTTGGTAGGACAAAGATATTTAATGTGCTTGTGTTTTATTAAACAGCCAGAATTTCTTTATAAAACAAATATGTTAATTGCTTATTATCATGTTCCGAAAACTAAAGTACAGATCTATCCACTTTAGATTCTACAGATCTCAATTTTATAAACGCACAAATGTTAAGGGTAATGGTACCAATCCATGAGAGAAAAAGTAAGATTTTTAACTTAAGGAAAAAAAAATCAACTTTTATTTAGTCTACACAATGTGACTATGTTTAAGCGGTGTGATGGAACCACGTCAAGGGCCGGATGTGGCCCACGGGCCATATTTTGGGCATAACTGGTCTAGAAGTATCTGGGTGATATCTGCCCCGCTTCACACGTGCAAAAATGAAAGTGGTATAATATTGCTTTTAAAAGAAAAGGTGTTTTTTCTATATATATAGATATGATCACTATGTGTATGATGACTAAATGCCTATTCCCCCCCCCTCTGTTTAGACACAAAGCTCAACAGTAGGTTTGTGGATTTGTGACTGTCGTAATGCTAGTGTAAATTATGCGTATGTGTTTTTGTTTCTGTAAGATTTTATATATTTAAAAAAATTCATAGATAAAAATACAGTTGACTTTTAATAGCCCGACACATTTCAACCTGATATTCTCGGTAATCTGACGCCGTGCCGATTCGTTAACAAAGTATATATAGTTCGTCCATCGTGGTTCGATGATGACCACTTTGTCATCCAGTGGGCTGAGGTATGCCTTACCTGAACATACGCGTTTCGATTCCCAATTGTTGCGTTTCTTGATGTGCTTAATAAAGGTGATGGCTCGGACCAGGGTCAAGCTCACACTCCCTTATGGCAATGAACAACCTACACTTATGACATTATGAAAAATTGGGAGAAATTGAAATATTTTTGGAATCTATTAAAGATCAAACCAAGAGAGAAAGACCCTTAATTCGAGCTAATATTCCATTTTATAAAAATTGTTAGGAAGAAATAAAATCCGTTTGACCCATTTTGATAAAACTTGGTAAAAATGTTTGTTTGATCATATCAGTGACATTTGTGCCTGTTTAATGACCCTCACAGAAATGGAAGGCCCTAAAAATAAAGAAAGAATCTAAATTTGTCTCTATTAAAGGACGAGACATACATACATACACTCCCGCTTTCACAGTATTTCATATTGACATTTCGACCAAACTGGTAAACTCTTTTTCATACTCTACTTTCATTTTCAAGTTAAAATATTTAAAAAAAATGATAAACAACCTTTGTTACGTTTGACATAGATCTAAATTCACTCAATTATACCCCAACAAAGGCCAGAAAGCCGCGGGTCGTAATCGGCTAGTATATTTATAAATCAATCAATTTTACTACTTGGTTTAAGAGCATTTCTTATTTCTGTGCACCATTGATATAATTATGATTAATTGTTTGGGCTCGAAGATAAGCTTTATTAAATATAATTGTCTTGACATATATGGATAAGACTTTGAAGAATATCTAGACCTCGGTAAAAGTACGTTCTCGATAATCCTCCATCCCTCCAGTCCAATAACCGTGGGTCTATTTAGGGTGTCCTAAAATATGTTTTTATAATTAAAAAAAATATTTCTTTTACTCCTAAGGAAAGACAGAAATCCAACAAATAAAATCTTCAATAACTAGGCTTCACTTAAGGTCATGTCGTGACGTCAACAGTACAGACGAGCGAATGGTGGTGACATTAACTTCCGGGTTAAAGGTCATGTGTGACACCAAGACAGACGGCGGTGGATGGATCATCTTTCAGAGAAGAATCAACGGAAAAGTAGATTTCTATAGAGGCTGGAAGGAGTATCGTGACGGCTTTGGAGATTACAACATTGGAGAATTTTATCTGGGAAATGAAAATATTTATATGTTAACATCTACTGGGCAGTATAATTTAAGAATTGATTTGAAATATAACAACAATGCAATTTTCGCGCAATATTCAGGTTTTAAATTATTGAGTGAAAAAGAGAAATATAAATTAAACATAGGCGCCTATTCAGGAAATGCTGGGAATAATTTTTATTCTCACAATAACTCATTCTTTAGTACTTATGATAGCGATAACGACGGGAGTAGTAATAACTGTGCAGCGAAATACACAGGAGCCTGGTGGTACCACGATGGATGCCATAACTGTAACTTAAACGGTAAATGGGGAAGTTCCGAATATGGCCAAGGTGTTTTCTGGTATAAGGTAAGTAGGCATATTTCAAGTGTTTCCTTTACCGAGATGAAAATAAGAGAAATAGGATAAGAAGCCTACTCAAAATGTCTCAAATGCTATAGTTGATTTTCTTCTAAATGTACGAGGATACATAGTAGGCAAGTCTGAATTTTTCCTTTTTATTGTTAAAAGCAAATAAAAAAAAATAAGTATAACATTAAATGTTGAAGTGATATTAAACGAATCTCCTACATGTTTGATGTTGTACTTGCTCTTCATCTGTTGATTGCTGTGAACTTACTGGAACGCAATTTTTTAAAACAGCATTCGGATAAAGTTTAGTCTAAACCCAGCATAGCATAAATAAAGATATAACTATACTAACATATTTGACATTTTGTATGGGAGAAAAAAGAACCAAACATAAACATTATTTGCTTTGTGTCCTTTAGAAATTTAAACACACTTGTTTACAAATTGTATTGACGGGCGTAACCATCATTACAAAAATATAATTGGAATTTATCCAAAAAAAAATTAATGAAAACAAAAACGCTAAAATATGGAACATACATCCAAAGACGGAAGAAATAATCTCTTACACACTTAGTAATTTTCTTTTATTATTAAAGACGCACCATGATTGACGAACTTTGAACGCGACTAGTGACGTTATGATTTAGTTGGGTTGGAGACTACCTAGAGACATAAGGTAGTTGGTGATATGATCTCATTAGGATAATACGTATTTTATCGACACAGACTCGAATGTAGCATTGTGAGTATTCAACATCATTTGAATTATCTAACAGTTTTGACTTAGTTTCTTTACTTGTTATTTGTGTGAGTCTATGTTTTTGTCAGTTAGTCGCATTGAATACACCCGCACAAGAACCCCAGAGTAATTTGTCGAAGTCAGACAGGCATCACTAACAACAAGACAGATAAGCACCTCACAAAACTCCTTTATTACTATATTAATTACCACTAATTGTTTAATGATTGAGTTGGATTTTTGATTGATTCATGTATTATCATGACAATGAATACTCATGCAAATCAATTATACGAATAATTATGTATAATTTTAACTTGAGCCAAGTCTGGAAATGGGTGAAAAAAAAGTGAAAAATTTAATAAGGGGGGTAACTCCGTCGTTATTCGCATCGGTACAAAAAAGAAGCATTTATTTTCCATCATGCGATACTAAATAAAGTAATTAGATAACAATAATTACTAAATTAATTTAATTGGTTTATTTTAAATATTGATTATTGTTTTGTCAGCTTAATAAATAGTTGTGTACAGTTTTAACTTAAATCGAGAATGGGTGTTGGAAACTAGGTATCACGGTGAAATAAGATCTTTAATGAGGGTCTTTGTGGGTGATGCCAACATATCACAGTCAAATATTCTTGAGGTTCTTTAATAAACTTTGATAATGATCTTGATGCTAAAGAGCTTGACTGTCACTATCTCTTGTAGGTTGTTCTTTGCTGAATCGACTGGGGTGCTGAGATATTATAACCGTGACGCCGAGGATTCTATGTGAAGTGTTTCTCTAGATCTAAATGCTATCTAGTAGATTGAAGAAATAAAGAGATCCTTTAATTTAAATACAGAACTTTAATTCAGAACAGGAAATCATAAAACGTTTAATAGAGCATTTCCATAAGTTAACTGTATCAAATATAAAACATTGAATTAACTACAAAAAAAAAAGGTTCCCCTTTCAGACCTTGTTGTCTATAGGGCAGATAATGTAAAGGTCATCTCATTCAGTGGCCTACGGTTAACAAGGGTGTCATGTGGCCAGCACAACGACCAACTGCCTTTACTTTTAACCAACTAAAATCAGGTACCCAGTTAATATTTTTAATTTAATAAATATTTGACATTGATACTTAACAATGCCCTGGATGTGGCAAAATATGTAGGTCACAGCTGGGACTGCACAGCCACGGGAAACACTGTATTCCTCACTAATCTTCGGACTCGAAGACAAGACTATTATTATTATCAGGTACGCATTAGAGCTGGGTGGACGCAATATATTAGATTTAGTGTAAATAAAAAAAACTGATCTCTATTAGTTCTAACTCAAGAGTAATCTACGGCTTAACTTTTTTACATCTTGACTGAAGATTCTAGATCCCGCGTCATTGCTCCCCCTTTCGGTAGAGTGGGTAAACCAATTAAATTATAGTTTCCTGTCACGTGAGAATCACTTTATTTTGCTGATTGGCAAATGTCAATTACGTCAAGGGAAAAAAAAAACACATACCTTGACCAGAATCTAATAGTTAATATTTTTAATTTAATAAATATTTGACATTGATACTTAACAATGCCCATATGTAGCAAATAGGGGGCGTAAAAAATAATGACAAATGTGTTTATTTCAAATATGTTACAATAAGTGTCAAGGTACATTCTATTATATATAATATGTATAATAGATCCAACGATTTAGAATAACATTTATGTGAACTAATAATTAAGTGACAATATTATTTTGAAAACCGCTACACACCTAGTATGCCAACCGCCAGGGATGATGTAGGTCAGTAAGAATAACACATTAGTTTTTTTTTTTTTTTTAATAAAACTTTGTAATAACAGGGTAATGCACAGCAGATACCTGAGATCATGCATTTTGTTGACTTTCATTACCGGAAACAGTGCTTGTCGGTGGGAGGGGGGAAATCCTCCAAACACCCCTCCACACACGAAATAAATCCTGGCTACGCTCATTCCATCAAGATTATTGGAATATTTAACAGTAATAGTAGAGGAGTCATTATTGCTATAATATGCTCAAGGTGTCAAATGATCTCTATTGGAAATGCTGACCTTAAAAACATGACTACAAGAACACGTTAGAGACATTTTGCAACTAAGCCCGTCTCTATTCATTTCAATAACCACCGATCTCCTTGTCCCAATGCAATGACAAAAACACCCGTCAGCAGATTGAAGAAAAAAATATTTAGATGTCAGGTACCCTCCAACCTCACGGGATCAACAACCAACACACCTTTAATGAAAAATGAGATGTGGGACTAACACTCTACCCTCTTTCTATTTTTCTATGTCGGGCACCACCTTCCCATGAGCTTTTCCTGGCTTTTACACTAGCGCAGCTTTTCTGCTTCAACAGAACACAACACAGAATCGATAAATTAACTTAGACTTTTTTACGTTGTTTTCCTATCTTATCTTATAAAATACAGACGTTATATCAGAACTGAAGAAAATCTGCCGCCAAGTACAGACGCAGACGGCGAAAAGAAAATCTAAAGCGACCTCCTGCGGGCTATAGTTATGCTTACCATGGAAGTTGCAAAATATGTATTTTTATAATGAACTAGACATATTTTACCCGCGGCCCGCGGGCCTTTATTTGTGTGTCACTGAGAGCTGAGAGTTTTATGTAAACAATTAAACGAGATAATAATGTTATAAGTTAAGGAATGCGTAAATGTAAAATAGTATGGATAAAGCTTTCAAAATAGCTGATCGACTTAAGTCCATATTTTCAAATGAAAACCTTTTCTTGTAGACCTACATATATTTAATTAAAATTAGAAATAAATAGACTTAATTTTGTATGCTCATGTGTTATATACATTAAATATAGATCTAGATGTAAATCTTAACTATAGAGTAATTTAGAGTTAAATATTGGCTTGGATAGAGTTCATTGTGCGCATGCGTGACCTTTTTAATTAGATGTACGCTATGAATGTAATTATTAGAATATATCTAAACACGGCTTCGCGAACGAATGCATGAAAAATGCTTTCGAAAAATAAATTTCAATGTTAATTTGATTAAAATATTGTAATAACTTCTAAAGTAGGCAACTCAACGAAAGGCAGTTGATAACAATAAACTAGGCTTTATTAACACTATAAACTAACAGGCATGGACTTCAGTTATCAAGTCCCAGAATGTCCTACTTGCCTCTAAACTACCACTGCAGACCACCGACACATTCCCAGTGCCGCCCTTGGTCTTCCACACAGTTCATTACAGTTCATAGGACGTTCTCGAATCATAACAACAATAGACCATAACACTGCAGCCGGATCTATCCCTATTGTCTTTTCCTGTCTCCCTGTTCACTAGTGCGCTCGGGCGCACCACAAGTTCTGGTGCAAGGCAGGGATACAACAATATGAAATGAATGGACTATAATTAGTGTGTTCATGTGCTAAAGTATAAAACTATCGTTGCGAAGAGCAGTTTTATCATCTTAGTGTTTTAGACCTAGGGACGTGACCTCATTTCACGTTCGCTGTGCTAGGAATAGAGCGATGTGTAACATTTCGTGAAATGTCTAATGAACGAATGTGCGTAAGGATACCTAGCTTGCTGATATAAAGAATGAACTTATGTAAACAGCCTTTTGAAACACAAATTTGAAGCTTAATTTTGATAAATAATAAAATCATTAGACTATATTTTGTATTTTCATGCGTCAAAGTAAAAATCTATAAGTACAAAGTGTATTTCTTAAAATTAGATCTAGATCTAATTCCTTTCGATCTTTTCTCATTTCAACATTTTAAACAAAGCCTAGATCCATAAAATAGTATAGCTGTAATAGACTTGGTCAACTTTATTTTTTTTAAAGGGTCTTACGTTTGTTTTAGGGCTACAATACATACACTACGGCCTAAGTTGGTACCCAAGGAACATTTCTGCAAAGATTGGTCAAGCGGTTTTGATTTCTTTTCGATGCATGCATACATACATACATACGCCAAACATTCAACTTTATAGTATAGATTTCACTGCTCTAATTTGTGTCTGTTCCTGTTTCTTAATAATGTTTTCTTGAGTTGAGAGATCGCAGACAGACGATGCACATTTTATTATTGGCCTAACCAAGGTTAAATAACACTTTTTTTTCTCATTTAATTTAAAGAAATAACTTTTAATAAATTTCATAAACTATCGGATTTTTTAAAATAATTTCTTTGCTATAATGATTCTATTATAGTTTTTTTATTTATAATAACACCTAGGTATTTTGCGTTTTTAGTCAGTGTTACTGGTTTACCATAAAAAAAGATAAGTAGAATTTATTTGTTCTAGTTTTATTGTTGCTCTTAATAACTGGCATTTGTTCTGAGTGTAATGACATGCTTCAATTTTATTCCCATTTCTTTAATTAATCTAATTCTCTTGTATTGCTGTAAACATTATATACTATGTCTGTTACAAGTAAGATTATTTTGTTCCTGAACTAATACAATTAAGAATATTATAAAAAAAAGTGGAACTTATCCTTTTCCTTTTCCTGCGTGTACTGTTATTGATGTTGATTTATTGCCATTTATTATTTTAGATTGTTCTGTCCTTATCAGAAAACCCTGAATTCACTTTCTTTAACTTATTACGAAACAATATTTGTTTATTTTGTTTTTTCAGAAACATCTCTATATCCTGTGAACGCAAGAATCGATTACAAGGTCGCCACACTTTGTCATCAGTGTATATACAACAATGAGATGCCCTTGTACCTAGCGAACTGATTATTCCATATGTCTCCCAGAGAGCCCTACGCTCAATGGACTCAACGCTTTTAGTGGTGCCACGTTTCTCCCTCAAAAGCTACGGTCTGCTGGCTTTTTCAGTTCACGAACCAAAGGTTTGGAACTCACTCCCAATTGATCTCAGACAGATAACATGCTTCACCACTTTTACGAAGAACATTAAGACCTATTTTGTTTAGAACTTTTTTAGATTAGTTTGCCATGCCATATGTTTGTGTTTGTAATGTTATACAGCGCCTTGAGCCTATATTTTTGTTTGTTAACAGCGCTTTATTAATAAAATTATTATTAAATTATTATTATTATATATGATTCTCTTCATGTCTCAACAGTTTGGACACCACTTAATGGAAAAATCACTCTTTTATTTCTGCAAGTAGGACGAACGAAAGTTATCCCACGTAACTTAAGAGACGAAAACGAAAGAGGTGTGGGGGAACAAGTAGTATTCACCCGTCACTAAATAGCAGGGCCGGAATTATTTAATAATAATAATTACATAATAATTACTATACGAGCCTTTCGTGTAGCGAGGTCATAGACTATATCATAAAAAAAATGTATTTCCTACATAAATCACGCTCATTAGTAAGAAATACTGAATGTTTCAATCTATCTAGGAGAAATGTTGAACTCAGTAATTCTTCATTAGTTTGAGGCGCGAGAAGCTTCTTTTGCTAGATTCCAAAATTACGGCTAGGCCTATTGCATAAAGCCTCTTATCGCGCTTAGGATAGGCATTTTCCAAATTTAATGACACCCCAAAATGTCAATTTCTTTTCTAGTACCGTATATATTTCATTAGATTTGTATTAGTTTTCAAAAGATTTAAATAATTTCAGATATTTCCAGGACCTTTTTCTTATATTTTGCAATTTCAGGTGATTTCCATGATCTCCTGGTAAATCAGGAGGCCACAGGGAATCTGTAATAAGTTATAAAATGGTTTAATTTAATAATTTATATACCTAGAATTAATGTGGGTCCTATGAAAGTTCGGGGCAAACTTTGGACGCATAGGTTGTAGTGACCTAAGGCCGGCCCTGCATTGTATAAAAGTTTTAAATCCCTAATTAATTATATTGTAAGTTTCCAATATAAATAAAAACAAATATGAAACATTTTATTAATTTTCAATAAATTAATCTGACTTGACTTCTGAACCTGGAGTCCTGGGTTCCGATCTTGTTGAATAAATTGGGTTTTTAATTTCGGAATTCTTAGGGTGCCCTTGAGTCTACTGTCTACCCAACTCTAATGGCCGTTGGTCGTTGTTCTGGTCACATGACAACCTGCTTGTAAGCCGTTGGCCAAAGAAACAGATGACCTTAACATCGTGGCCCCTATAGATCGCAAGGTCTGAAAAAGGGGAACCTTACTTTTCTTTACTAGTTCCCTTTTAAATATTTTTAAAAAGAATTGTCTTGTTATTTTTTTTTTGCACTAGTAAATTAAATTCATATCTAAAGAAAAATTGTTGCTCCTTTTTTTCGCATTGTATGCCATGTTTCGGAATATACAACATAAGAAAGTAGGGAAATGAATGAGGTTTAGAAATAAAATTAAACTGCAGGGACAAAGTTTATTTCAATTGAATAATTGTTACAAAAATATTTAATATAAACAAAACAAAACAGAATCTAAGTCATTGGTTGATATTCATGACTGAATGCATGACGCGTAGGACGTAATCATCTTCTTTTTTTGAAGTAACGTCTGTATTGTATAAGATAAGATAAGATAATAATTTCGTTTCACCTTCTAACGACAGATTACTTTTCATGCTATCTTCAAAGTTCTATTTCCACTTTGCATCCTGGTTCCTTCTACGTAAACAATTAAACTTGATAGTCTAGTATCTCAGTGCTAAGACACATGTTCCTTCAGTATTGCAGCGCTTCTCACAGGGGCTGAGAAGAGAAGGGGTGAGAAGGAGTTTATTTTTTAAGGGATTCAATATATTGTTTTTATTACAGCGTTATGTCTGTGTTTCAGTATTAGCCCAGTAAGGTAGAAAAATGTTTATATGTCCTTTGTATAATTCTATTGGCCCATTGTACTCTTATCCTTATTTGTCCTAATACGTCTTTCTTTTTTCTTTTTACAGAACTTATATAAAACAACTTTGTCTGATTGGTAAAGTTTGTACACGTTATCTTTTCCATAACAATGCAATGTTGAAGTTAAAACTTTGTAGAATTATTCATAGGCATAGACAATACAAGAATCAATACACAAATAAACCAAAATAGTCAAATAATTACTGGTAATTAATTATTTTGATTGATGCCAACAAGGAACATTAATTATTTAATATTAAGAGATATGGCTAAATATTTAGTGTTTAGTTCCCTTACATTATTGAACAAGTTGTTTCTCCGACACCCATAATGGGATCAAGTTGGAACTTTGAAAAAACATTTATTGATCCTAACAAATTTTGAATCAATAACAAAACAAAAAATAACAATGACCTGCTACCTAGTAAAAAAAAAGCGCAACCAAAAAATCTCTGGCCATATTACAAGGTCTTCGGGTACGCGAAGATCTTCTTTGCAGGAATAGTTTCAGAATAAAAGAAGATGTGGACTGAGAAAAAGATGGGAAGACAACAGAAAATAATGGACTTCTCTTTTCACGGCGCTAAATGTGTAGAAAAATTAAATAAATAATTTCTGAGTAATTTATTGAAGTTAATTGTTTTTCCTCAGTCTAGCCTCTTTTTACTTTTCACTTAAACCGCCTTCGTTCTTCTGTTGAAGTGGAAAAAAAACAAGAAACGTATTGGAGACACCAGGAGAATTAATTTCTTAAGCTAAAAATCAGGAAAATGCTAAGCTCCTTTACCCGTCATCTTTATATCTGGGCGAAATTTCGGGGTTTTTCTAGACCACAAGTGTTAAACTTAGACATAGGTCTTTCTGCGCGATCCCGATACATAAGTCAGAAAGCCTCTTCACAGAGATCGTCATAGACGTCTCCTACAACCTCTTCTCAATTGATGCTCACAGATTTTTGGCCTTCTTAAAAGGCTCAACGAATTAAACGTAGATGTTAGACGTAGACGTTAGACGTAGACGTTAGACGTAGACGTAGACGTTAGACGTAGACGTTAGAATTAGAATTAGACGTAGACATTAGACGAAGACGTTAGACGTATACGTTAGACGTAGATGTTAGACATTAGACGTTAGACATTAGACGTTAGACGTAGAAGTTATGTGTAGACGTTAGACGTAGACGTTAGACGTTAGACGTTAGACGTTAGACGTAGAAGTTATGTGTAGACGTAGACGTTAGAGGTAGACTTTAGACGTAGACGTTAGACGTTTGCCGTAGACACCTTTTCCTCTTTTCGGCTTCCATGTTATGGCTGACTTTGGTAAAGAGATGTCCAGCTAATCCTAAACAACGTTCGGTCACCGTTTGTCTCATAGGACGAGTGGTCTATCCAAGATAGGACTTCTCCTTTAATTATAAGTTCTCGATATGTTATTCCTAAGATCAATCAGCCATTGCCTCCTGACCCGCGTATAGTCTCTTTTCAAATTTTATGGATCACTTCCGCATTTTGAAAGTGTACGTGGCCTTTGGGACGATGATTGTATATAGGAGGCGAATCGTGTTGCCCAATCTTATTGGTTTGTTGATTACATATAATCTGCAATGATATGAAGACAACACAAACAACAAAAATTTTAGGTCATCTAACTCAAACCTAAATTTATTACTAAAGTAAAAGCAAAGTTCCCTTTTCAGACCTGTTGGTCTATAGGGCAGATGATGTAAAGGTCATCTGATTCTGTGGCCTACGGTTAACGAGGGTGTCATGTGGCCAGCACAACGACCAACCGCCTTTACTTTTCCCCAACTATTGTCAGGTACCCATTAGAGCTGTGTGGACTCAAGGGCACCCGAAAATCCCGAAATAAAAATCCCAGTCTTCACAAGGATTTGAACCCGGGACCTCCAGTACGGAAGCCAAGCGCTTTACCGCTCAGCCACCGCGCTCTATAAATTTATTAACAGCGATGACGTCACTTTTGTCGCCTTTTTTCATAGAAACCACAAGGTCTTCTGGTTGTGGCAAACAGCCACACAGAGCGGCGTATGCGTGGTGTAAACCATTTATTCAGGCTGTTAAAAGGGTGATCCTGTTTTCGCTTTTACTGTCCTCAGGGTTCCAAGTGAGATGCTCCTCTCTACAGGATAAATTTAATTGGTTGTCCCAAGAATTGTCGCCTTTACAAAGTAAAGTAATGTCTTCCAACGCCAGAAATGACAATTCATCTCTTTCCTAGATGCCTTCCTGGCCTGATAATCCATACAAAGAACCTACATATTTTTTTTCATTTTGCTGGCCTGCCCTCTGACGAAGTTTCATTTTGTAATTTTAGGTAGAGCCAAATTTTAACTGATATATAACTATATTTATAACTATATAGTTATATAGATGCATAAATAAATGGAAACTTGTGTTATAAATATTTCTTTACGTTTTCCCATTACATTCCTATTCCTGGTGTATACTGGGATATTTAATCATTGTGCGTCTTAGAGTCCAAGGAGCTCAAATAGGTACCTGACATTAGTTGGGCAAAAATAAAGTCGGTTATTTAATCATTG
>JADKLZ010081101.1:419814-431506 GCA_021533235.1 Biomphalaria straminea | reverse complement strand
CAAAAATAAAGTCGGTTATTTAATCATTGGGCGCCTTAGAGTCCACCCAGCTCAAATGGGTACCTGACATTAGTTGGGCAAAAATAAAGTCGTTTACACCTTGTGCTGTCCACATGACACCCTCGTTAACCGTAGGCCACAGAAACAGATAGACTTTACATTATCTGCCCAAGAAACCACAAGGTTTGAATGGGAAATTTTATTTCATTATTTTTTTTTTTTACATTTGGAGAACCCTCCAGAATGTAATATTGTTGCTTATAACGATTTCCTAACTCCTGACAGAGGCTCAACGTGCTTCTAAGAAATGTCATGGGCTTAAAAAAAAACACATTATCCATTATCGCACTAACATCCTTGTCAAAAATTACCAGACAAGGATGACACTTACTGTTACATGATTTTGACTAGAAGTTGATATGGCTATGATGATAAAAAATTAATTATTTGTAAAAGACCCCATCGTTATCACTCAACTTTTTGCCATATAAACCAGTATTCTCTCCCTTGTTGTCACTAGTACCACAATGGCCATAGTTCTAAATCTCTTTGTCTACGTGACTTACATTTCCTTGTCTACGTCAGGTAATTAGTTTTATTTATTTCTATAAAATTAAAATTTGTATATATGTATAATATTTACATTCATTTTTTTGGTAATAATTATAATAAGGCTTGTCTTCGAGTCCGAAGATTAGTGAGGAATACAGTATTTCCCGTGGCTGTGCAGCCCCAGCCGTGACCTACATATTTTGCCACACCAGGGCAAGCAAAGCCATTGTCCGCAGGTGGTCGATTCAGATTTCCATTTTACCGTCTGCGTTTTTTTTTCTCGGCAGCAGATTTTCTTTTGGTCTTTGGTAATAAATAAGTCATTATATCATGAGGTTCATGTACCTTGGTCCTAAGTCCTCTGTCAATAGTGGAAACAAAGTGAGAGTCATCAATAGCTAGAGAGAAATTCAAAGAAAGCGAGAGAAAGAGAGAGAGAGAGAGAGAGAATGAGATTGAGAAAGAGTAACAGAGAGAGAGAGAGAGAGAGAGAAAGAGAGAGAGAGAGAAAGAAAGAGAGAGAGAGAGAGAGAGAGAGAGTGAAAGAGAGAGAGAGCCTGTTAGTGTTGTTGTTTTCAAGTTATGTATTAATATCTCCTCTTTATAACTAAATTCAAATATATTATCTGACTCGTTACTATCTTTAGTTCATAGGCTTGGAAGTACTAGGTATTTAATTTTATAGAAAATCTACTTAGAACACAGACATAGCATTTAAACCTAATCACTGTACTTTCAAATCTTACCACAGTAGAATGTAGTCTTCGTAGAGACACGCTATTCTTATCATTAGGAATCTAATCTATTAGCACAAATGAAAGAAGAGCTGATGACTTAACTCTTTCTCTCCGTAATTATTTTATCGTTTCGATAGTATTATTACGATTTGCCTTTTTTTTTCCATTTGTATTGTACTATCCAGTTATGATTAACTTACATAGCTTGTTTTTTTTTTTTAAAATCATATTTTTTTAAATTTGGTATTGAATTATAGGAGAATGCATGCTCTTTTTACACAACACAAATAAAAGTTTATAAATCCAAAAACCAAATTTTGTTTAATGGGAGTGTCAAATCAATGTTGGCATAATAAATTAGGAGAGAAACTGATTATTCATATATACATATATATATATTTATATATATATAGCTAGCATTCACTACTTCTGGGACTAGATCTATATCTAGCTAGATCTATAAGTATAGGAGATGTAGAACCAAGTCATCAATTCGGCCATAGGGCAGACTGGGCTCTATAGCTTTGGTCGGCAGCCAAAATAACACCTACGGCTATCTGCTGTTCATAGCCGTCTCAGATTTCTGTGCCACTGTGGGCTGCATTTAGCTTAAAGAGTGGTATTGGTCTGCGCGAGCCGATTATCACTATAAAAATACTCAGCGCAGGCTGGAGGCAATACAGTAATTATGCTTGCCCTGGATGTGGCAAAATATGTAGGTCACAGCTGGGACTGCACAGCCACGGGAAACACTGTATTCCTCACTAATCTTCGCACTCGAAGACAAGCCTATTATATATATATATATATATATATATATATATATATATATATATATATTGTATTATATGTCAAGATGACTCAGGATCGAGTCTCTCTCGTATCTATTCGTACAAAAAAGACGCTATGTGCCATGTCCTCACGTGTGATTCTAGGGGATACATGTATAAGCAAAGACAGGATGTGATTGTTATTCCGAAGATACCAGCAGTGTTTGGGCAATTAGAGGAGAACTGATTAGGGACTCTATATAAGCCAGAGAGTTAATGTGAAAGTTAGTTGTAGTATGGAGTCGTAGTATGCAGTAGCGTAGCAAGGTACCTGTGGGCCCGGGTTCAAGAATATGTTGATGGGCCCCTTCCCCCCCCCCCAAATATGACACATATTTTAAGTGACTAAGAAATCAATTGTAGTTTGTGTGTATCAGTACATTTACTAAAAGACATTTCAATTCAAGTTAAAAAAAAAAGCTGACCGAATCATTGAAGACCATATTTAAGCAAAGTAAACTTATGCAAGTGGCTGCATTTTTTTAAACAATAAATGAAGACTGTTCAGTGACGTAGCTAGGATGGGGCTGTGAGGTCCAAATTTGGCAATCTCACCAGATCCCTACGGAAGTCTGTAGGGCTCCCAAATGAGTGTCCGAAATTTGTTTTCTATTAAATATTACGCCTTAAAAAAAAAAGCAGAACAAATAGGTACTACTATCAACGGAATAATTAACATAGATGAAAAAAACAAAATAAAGATGGAAGTATGAAACCCAATGTCACCATCAAAGCACGTCACATTACAATAAATCTGATGAAAGCAGTTCTTACAATGACTCTAACTCAGGCATGTCAAACGCATTAAGGGCTACATAAAATAAAAAAACTTACTATGACCTGGGGGGCCGGAGAAAAAAATAGTTGAAAAACAGCGTACTAGTTTTATGTAAATTAAAAACAATACAATAGAATACAATAATTAATGGCATACATGCCCTCTTAGTTAGCTAACTTTATAGTGCAATTGCATAATTAAAAATTACTATGATTACGCATTTTCTTCTTTGTCCTGATGCTTGACATCTTTTCTGGGATACACGTTCATTAATTTCAACTAAAAGTTTGTTTGCCACTGACACTATCATCACTGGTGAAAAATTTTGATCAGATAATCACGAACAGTGAGCCGTTTTTTTTTTGTAGCTTTCATTATGGAAAAGACCTGCTCACAGAGATCAGTGCTTGCAAACATAGCATAAATTCTAGCTGCCAATTTCCGCAATTCAACATACCGTTCAAGTAAATAACTGTAAAATTTTACCACAGCCAGTTGGCTTTCAACAAAGAATCTGACGGCAGCTCTAGTTGCACATTTCAGTTTCAGAATCAAATGAAAACGGAAATACAAACAACGAAAATTCTTGCTCGTATGAAACGAAGTCACGAAAACGACCATTGAAAGCATCTACTAATGATTCCAGATGTAAGACATATTTACCAAATGTTGCAGCCGTATTTAATCTTTTTAGTCTCTGTCACGTTGAGAAGTGAACAAGATTTTCTCTTCATATTTGGTTTATCCACTGTCGTAACTTTGCTTTATGGCACTTCACATGATCACACGCAGTTGTGACAATTTTATCTTAACTTTGAAGTTTCAAATTTAAGTCTTGCAGGTGAGATCAACTTCAAATGTCAAATCCTGAAGCCATTCATCAGTTTGGAAATGTTCAACAGGTTCACATTTCATATTCAGGAAAAAAAAATACAATTTACTCACGCAGAGCAAAAAATCTCTTTAATACTTCTTAACAGGAGAGCCAGCAAACTTCGTATCCATTGTTATTCAGAATCATTGAAAATTGACGATCCATGGGCACGAATAAAATTGAGAGCCACTAAAACCGGTCTTATGATCAGTTGGACTTGTAATTGCTTCGTGCTTTATGTTTCTTAGTGAATGATGCACTGAAAAAACAGTAACTTTGCATCAAAACCATTTCGTAATGGCTGATGCGCCATCCGTTGCTAGACTAGCTAGCTTTATAAAGGTAAATTGTACTGCAATATCACCTAATGTTATTTCTCAAAAACATCGTCAATTGTTGTGGTGTTAAACATAGAACAGAGCTCAAGTAGTTCTTCGTGTATCTCAAAATTCCTGTCACAGCCCTTTTAGAATATAGCCTACTGTGATACACCCGTTACATCAGTTGACTCATCGAGAGTCAATGAAAAGAATTCAAAATCAACTATTTTGTTCTTTAATTGTTCACGCAAGCTGATTGACATGTCATTTATTCTTTCACAGTGTTCCTAGTTAACTCTATTTCTTTGAATGCTTTCACCTTTTCTGCACAAATACTTCAGCACACTCCTTCATAAAATCCCTTTCAGTAAATGACTTGCTAAGGTATGCAATTAAGTTTGACAAAACGTTGCTGGCTTTCACTGCAGACTCAACCTCGTTGTTCAGTTTAACAAATACTATTTTTCAATTCAAGTAGCTTGTCATCTCTTATTTAATAGTTTAACATTATTATGATAATTTCTGAGGTGGCGAAGCGGGCCGCATGGAAAGTGGTCGCGGGCCGCATGCGGCCCCCGAAACCCGTGTTTGACATGCCAGCTCTAACTGAAATAAAATGGGTTAATGTTATGAAGTTAATATAAACTTTGAGATGACGTTCAGGATATTTTAAAGAAATTTTTTTTTTTTAAACCATTTTTTTTTTACAAAATTGCAGCGACATGAAACCCCCTCGTGTCATGTAGTGTCGTATTTACTGTTGAGAGTATTTCAAGCTATTTAAGTATGGGGCCCCATATAAATCCAGATATTGTATGTAACTTCTAAGTATGTTATGGATGCCCTAAGCTAGAGCTTATATTGCATAGAGGGGACGTGGATTTATGGTTGTTTCACCATCGGGTGTGGGCCCCGAAATGGTCGTGAGCTCGGGTTCATTGAACCCCTTCGCGCCATGGATGCTATGCCACTGGTAGTATGCAGTCGTGATTAGAGTCGTAGTGAGTCGTCGGTAGAGTGGAGAACGACCAGAGATGTGTGTGACTCGATGCCAGTTAACTAGAGTAGAGTTAACTGGAGTGGACTGCGATCGTCGTTAAAGTCTATACAGCGAACTATAGTGGACTTGAGTCGTTACAGTCGATACAGTCGATGTAAGACGTGTACGGCTCTGATTCGGTAGAGTGGAGTACGACCAGAGATGTGTGCGACTCGAAGCAAGTTAACTAGGGTAGAGTTAACAGGAGCTGACTGGAGTTGTTAAAGTCTATACAAGCGAATTACAGCGGACTTGAACAGTTACAGTCGATACAGTCGATGTAAGACGTTTACGGCTCTGACTTGTGTAGTGAGGACGACTCGGAACAGCTGCGTGGAGCGTAATACGGCTCGATGAAAGTTGAAAAAGACTGAAGTGCAGTTCGAAGTACAGTGAATTTTAAACAACTAGATTTGTACAATCTTCTAAGCTACTTGTTACAGTCAGTTTATATTCAATAAAGTTATATAAGCCTGAAAGTTTAGTTGTCAAGTTCTTTGCAGTGTTTTGATTTGTGTGCCTACTAATACATTTAGCCAGAAGATAGCAGAATTATGTAACAATATATATATATTATATATATATATATATATATATATATATATATATATATATATATTATATAAAAGGATATGTGTGGCGTATGTATGTATGTATGTATGTATGAGCCGAATGGAAATCAAAACCGCTTGACCAATGTTGATTAAACTTGGCAGAACTGTTCCTTGGGTACAAACTTAGGCCGTAGTGTATGTATTGTAGCCCTAAAACAAACGTAAGACCCTTAAAAAAATAAAGTTGACCAAGTCTATTAGACTATTGTATCTAACAAAAACTAGGTCACAAGGCCATGTCTAGAGGATGATGCAAGACTGAAGGGTCACACGCATGCGCAGAGATAAAAATGTCTAGATCTAAATTAACTATCAATCAATAAAACATAATTTTTTACTTTTACACATGAATATACATATTAGTGTCTATTTATTTCATTATTAATTTAATTAACCTTCAAATTTGAGTTTACAAAATATTTTTTACATAAAATCGTTCGTTCTAAATGTATATAGCGTTAAACGTCTTGACATAATTTTTCGTAAGTCGCGAACCATCACTCTCGCCGCGTAGTGATATCTCTTGACAACATTGCTACACATTAATTTACATACGTGTTAACAACATTTCTTCTCTTGCATCATCCCGCACTATACAAGTGAATGTTGTTGACCTACATACTGATTTAGATCGAGGTCAACACAAGTTTAGAGTTTTTAGTTAAAGATTACGAAGGCATTCAATTTTCTTTTAAGAATCAAGATCTAGATCTAAAAAAAAATTAAACTAACAATGTTATATTAACAGTTGCATTCACGCGTTCGCTTAAATTATAAAATATATTTTATCGCGTTTTTTTTTTGTCACCAAGGCGACGCGTCAAGGGGTCATTAACTTACATAGCTACACAAAAATAAAAACAGATGTTGACCTTTGAATAATTAAGCTCTATTTTGCGTTTTTTTTATTTAAATCAATGAGAGTTCAATATAGCATACTCTCTTATATACATGACTATACTTTTAATTAACAATAACTATTTTAAAATTAGATCTAAAAGCTTTCATTTCATTGATGACCTAGATTGACCTAGATCTAATAAACTACTTTCTTCTCATTTGGAGGCTGGAACTCTTATATTTCTAAAAATATGGGAAAAAGAAGTGCCACCAGAATGGAAGGAGGGCTACCTCATCAAACTCCCAAAGAAAGGCGATCTTAGTTCCTGCTCTAACTATCGAGGGATAACACTACTGTCCATTCCAGGGAAAGTGTTTAATTGCATTCTGTTAAACCAAATGAAAGATGCTGTAGATCCACATCTCCGTGACCAACAAGCCGGCTTTCGAAAGGAGAGATCATGTACAGATCAGATAGCAACACTACGTATAATTTTGGAACAGTCCATGGAATGGAACTCCCCTATCTACGTCAGTTTTATAGACTATGAGAAGGCATTAGATAGTGTGGACAGATGGACCCTCTGGAGACTTTTGAGACACAATGGAGTGCCTGAAAAAATTAATAACATCATCAAGAAGTCATATGAAGGGATAACTTGCATAGTAGTGCATGGCAGACAACTGACAGAGGCACAATGGAGTGCCTGAAAAAATTAATAACATCATCAAGAAGTCATATGAAGGGATAACTTGCATAGTAGTGCATGGCAGACAACTGACAGAGGCATTTGACGTCCAAACACGAGTGAGACAAGGCTGTTTACTCTTTTCCTTCTTATTTCTACTAGACATTGATTGGATCATGAAGACAGTAACTGACCAGAAGCAGAACGGTATACAGTTGACACTTTGGAAACAGTTAGATGACCTACACTTTGCAGACGACTTAGCTCTTCTTTCTCACACACAGCAGTGGATGAATTGATTTATTTTTAAAATTATCATCTTTTTTGTTCACGTCATCATTAATTATTCAAAGAGACTAAATGCATGCTATTTGTAGAAAGAAAAACCCTAGCAAAGCCGGGTAAAATTTAGCTAGTATATATATATATATATATATATATATAATGTAGTCTACGGGGACCTGTGTATTGAGCACCTTGATATACGGAAGTGAAACGTGGTCAACCTACTCATGGCAGGAAAAAGAAGCTGAATGTTTTCCACCTCTGATGCCTAAGGCGGATCTTTAAAAAAAGGTGGCAAGATAAGATAACCAATGAGGAAGTGCTACGAAGTGCAAGCTGCCAGTACATCCGCTCTGTTATCAGTAGCAGACACCTTGGCTGGCTTGGCCACGTTTGCAGAATGCCAGTAGGTCGACTCCCACAGGATATCCTGTATGGCGATCTAATAGAAGTTAGAAGAGCCGCTGGTCGCCAACTCTTACTTTATACAGATGTATGCAAACAAGACATAAAGCTCTTTAAAATCGACATCAGCATCTGGATAGATCCACACGGAGAGAGAGCATAAAGGAGGGGTCTTAGATTGCAGATGCCATACACAACATAAGCAGAAAGAAGGGTGAAAATGCAACGGCGCCTGGAGACTACATATGCCCAACTTGCGATCCCAGCTGTGTATCAAGGATCGGCCTCTTTAGTAACACAAGAGCTTGCAAGGGGAAAAGATCGTCTCTCGAGACATAAAATGCCACACACACACACACACATATATATATATATATATATATATATATATATATATATATATATATACATTGTTTTTAAAATATTGTTATACCTCTGCTCCCGCGCTTACACTGATGGTTAGCAGCAGAGAATTGTTGATTCTGTGGCATTTTTGAACACTTGTGATAAGGACATGTTGATACTGAACAAGGATTGTTTTAGAACTGAAGTGATCAGTATGTTATGGAAATAGTCTGAGCTGTCTTGGATTAAGAGCTGTCCTATCAGCAAAGACCTGGAGCGACACTGGGAAGTGTATCGGTGGTTGGTCTTAAGGTTCGGGTAGATAGTCACTTAAAATAATATGGAAAGACACAGACTTAGCCCTCATCACCAGGATAAGACTGATGCGCTCCATGGTCGTGGCCACATTTCTATATGCTTGTGAGTCTTGGACGCTGACTGCAGAGCTAGAGAGGAGAATCCTAGCAATGGAATTCAGATGCTACAGAAGAATCCTAGGCATCACATTTAAAGACCGCATCACAAACCAAGAAATTAAAGACAGGGTCACTGCAGCGATCGGGCCTCATGATGGCCTGCTAATTACTGTGAAAAAACGCAAGCCATATTACAAGATCTTTGGGGCTCGCAAAGACCTTCCTGCAGGGAACAGTACCAGGAAAAAGAAGAAGAGGCAGACAGAGAAAGCGTTGGGAGGACAACATAAAAGAATTGACGGGCCTGCTACTGAAAGAGGTTCTAAACGGGGCAAAGGACTGAGAGGAATGGAAAAAAGACGGTCTACAGGTCTTGCTTGGTGCCCCAACGGTTCACAGACTAAGGGATAGGTAACAGGTAACAGATATACACCATGTGACTTAATAGTTAAATGAAATGTAAATTTGTTTTATAAAGTGGACTTTATCTATTATTCAATTCCTTTTGTTGATTTTGACTCAGTATATTATAAGAATGGGTGTCAAAAGTGGGACAACTAAACGGAATGAAAGGACAACGCTTGGGAAGTTATATGATCTGGGTTCCTAGTCTTTGTGTTTTATAAGTCTTAATAAACACACCATTTATAACTTACATCATTTTGTTGAGTTCTGCATTCGATTTACATCTATATATTTGACTTTGATTTCAGAACTTGTAATTGATGTACAGCCCGATGTTATTTCATCAGAGTTGACAACACAGCTAGTGGTCAACTGCTCAATAACCAACAACCATATTGAAGAGCTTGATGTCATCAAATATCGTACACTTTCAAGTTATAATGAAAGCATTAGATCCTTTCAGGATCTTCTCATTCTAGAAGCTAAAACTTTCCATCTTCAAACAATTAAACAATTTAAAAATTCACAAGTTAGTTATGGAAATCTTTTTGTAACTCTAACTCTTCAAGATCCGACACAATTCGATGCCAAAGTATACAGGTGTATTGTCACTGGAGACTCGTCTAATGCTACGAATATTTCATTTGTCAGTAAGAAGGAAGTCAAATATGAAACTATCTCTCCAACATTACTCGAACAGGTGCGACTATTAAAGAAAAACACTATCGAAGATCAGAGACCATGTAAAAAGGAGGAACTTACAGTCCATCAAAAACAAAGTAGGCTCTAGTATTACATTATCTCTTTCGTATTATTAAAATAAATGGCTATTTTATATTAATATTCTTATAAGGTACATAAGTATATTGTTATAACATTATTTGATTTGTTCAGAATCAAAACTGGATTTCGTTGGCAGTTCCGAAATTATTAAGGAACTTATTGAGCCTCTAACGTTAACCTGTACATATAAGGTATGTGGCATTTATTTTATTTGCATTATAAATAAGCAACATTACATTTACGTATGCATGAGTTTAAGGCACAATTTAACAAAAAAAAAAAGTAAATAGTGGAGTTTGTTAGGTACAAAATGATTGTCTATTTCCTACTTTGGCCAGGAATTGTATAAATTTCAAGGTATTTTATAGAATGACTAGTTCAGATTCAGGCAACGTAGAAAATTGCTTATTCAAAAAGAGATTAAAAAAATAAACTTAATTAGTGAAACTAAAAAAAAAAATAAAAAATACCAAGATACCTTAAGACTAGAAATATCTCTTAAGACAACTTAGAACGAGTTTATAAGAAAAAGATGTAAGAGCTTTAATACATGGCAAAATATGTGTCAATATTTCGGACAAAAAATGAATAGCACTGAAGCCTTGATAATATTGTTTTAACTCTGGAGGTGATATGTTTATTGGGATAGTAGTGTGTATGTAGTCAGCCAACATAAATTGCCCCAAGCCAGCGTTAGATGAACGGTCCACTGTTACGACAGTACGAGTGGGAATAATCAACCGCAAAGAGTGGCTAAGTTTCAAGAAACATCTCAAGTGAAAACTACTCAGGGCAGGTACGTCAAGTAATCAACCAGAAAGATCGAGCGATGTTCAAACGGTTTCTAGAATTCCTTCTGTAACTCTATATAAATTGCAAAGGTGTCACAGTCAAGACGGTTTACTACAGTTCAGTGCGGTTCAACGGTTTGGTTCTGTGAGACAGACTAGTGCGGAGACACACCTCGAGGATGAGACGACAGAACGAGCCTAGTGTGTTATGTCAATCTTGAACAGTTAAACCAGGCGATACATTAGTACATAAATAATTGACTAGTATGGGTGTAAATAGGGAAACATTTGTACAGTAGTTTTGTGTTGCTGTTGTACAGTATTGCCAGTGATTCACTGTGCATTGTTACGACGTGATTAGGATTTAGTTTTTAGGTTCGTGAATAAGGGGAACATTTTACCTAGTGACGAATGACGTGATAAATTAATAAAACAAAAACAGGCTCTAGTATTTGATGAAGAAAAGACGCTTTTCGTTAGAACAGTACGAAATAAGAAGAAATATACAGATGACTAGCATCAGAGGACATTAGACGCATCCCTTCTTTCTGGTATTAAACGTACTTTATTGTTCAACACCAGAGTCGAATACTTTTATCGATTGTTGCTCTTTCGCCGGTTTTATCTGTTCCAGTATTGCGTTCACTGTTACCTCCAGTTTGGACTTGCTGTATTTTCAAGTACTAAAAACCATGGTAGATGTTAATTACATTGAAGTGGGTTTTTTTCGAAGCGTCCTCAGTCGTGAAGTTCTTTGAAGTAGCAGTGTCATATAAAGAGTTGCAATATATATATTGGTCATCGAAGCGGATTAGTATTATACTTTAGAGGTTTAAAATACTAAACACATTTTAACTGTAAGAAATATATATTTACTTGAACAGTTAACAAAATAAAATATTTAGTGTATTTTGTCTACACTTCCTATATTGCTTAGATGTCTGTCACACATGCCATTATAGATTTAGTTGATTGTGTAAACCCTCGCC
>JADKLZ010081101.1:389560-410877 GCA_021533235.1 Biomphalaria straminea | reverse complement strand
CCCGTAAAATAATCTGAAGAGTTTCTTTAGTGTTCTGTTTGTTCTATATGTAATTGTACATGGCGATTAAATATCAAGTCTCTTAAGTCCTCCTACAGTCTAGACTTAAAACTATCGTAGGCCTACTATTATTGGCTTGGAAGAAAGTCTTTGCAGTTTTACCCAATAACGTAGAAATTTGCGTCACTCGATGTTTCGTACTAAAGCCATAATTGAATATACTAATTCCAAAATTAAATGTCTGAACGTACCAATTTACATTTAGAACAAACAGAACACCTAAGAAACTCTTCAGATTAGTAGTCTTTATCCGATCGTTCATTTTTGTAATTATACAAAAAATCCCAAAATGACTTCGGGTATATAACCTTTCTTATGAAATTATTAAACCGAGCAAGGCTCGGCCACCTGATATTATATCTCTATATAAATAAATGATGTATAAATCTACTCTGAAAATATAAACATTTTCCTTTTATGATCTAGGTTCAGAGCTAGAAATAGTTAAAGACTGCTGTCTTGATTCGAATACTAGTAAAGTTCCCCTTTCAAACATTGCGATTTAAAGAGCAGTTGATGTTAAGTTAATCTGTTTCTTTTGCCAACGACTAACGATCCTGGTGTCATGTGATTAGCATAACGACCAAATCAAATACGCTAAAAAATCCCAGTCTTCACCTAGATTTGAACCCAGGGTTCGGAAGCGAAGCGCTTTACAATTCAATCATCGCATCTCTCTCTACAAAAGATATGTATCTAGATATAAAAAAAAATGTTTAAAACAAGTAACATATTTTTAAAAATTCTTAGAAAAAAAAAACATTCCTCCCGTAAGAAGCTGATAACACAGCGATTATTTTGCTCTGAACAGCTCTAAAAATAAGCAATTTGTTTTCCCCGCCCTAATTCCCACTGAAAAGAAAACATTTCTAGCTCAACTGTCTTCACAGACTGTATAAAACTTTATAACAGACTTAAATATCCGGACTGGTGCGCAAAATATCCATTCTCCTGAAGGCCTATTTATGCATTTGCAGTTGGAACACCCAGTGTCATATGTCTGTTAAAGTTAAAGAGTGTCGAACTCTCTTGCTAAATGGAAATATATTTTTTTGTTATTATTTATTGAATAATAACCTTCACGATAGTTTTTCCAGTGCTGCCAATAAGTAGTTCCGAATCTCTGACCTAATTTAAAATATGTCTTGAGATTGTCTTATACATTACAACAATGGCAACGTCTTCCTATGATACGATATAGATCAGATTTTAACTAATGGCCTAGATCTTTTAAATCTAGAAATTAATCATATCAGTTAGGGAATTATTGTAACTAAATTTTTAATCCTAAAAGTTGTCCATTTTCATATTCTATGGCATTTTACGTCTCGTGAGTAGACCATTTCCCTTTGCAACTTCCTGTGTAGCTAAAGAGGCCAATCCTTGATACACAGCTGCGGTTGCAGGTTGGGCATATAAAATCACCAGGCAGAGCTGCATTTTCAGCCTTCTTTCTGCTTCTGTTGTGTATGGCATCTGCAATTCAAGTTACAAAGAAATCAATGAAATCATTAATGTAAACAACAGTACGACGTGACAAGGAAAAATACGGAACCTCTTTAGCTAATATTTTAAGCAGTGACATGAAGCCTTATTTTCGACGGCGAATGCGTAAAAATGGGTTGCTGGCAGAAATAAGGCTGGATGTCAAAGCGAACTAGCAGTGTGAGCCAGAAAAAGGTGTCAAGTTAAAATGAACCTCTGCAGCAATTATGACCATATGGTGTTGTATTTACATTGTAAAATTTATGAAATTTCTAGTGTTGATAAAAAAAAAAACTTCAAAGAGTTTTGTGACAGAAATAGTGCCCAATAATGAAGACATTTTATTTTACTTTAATGTGTGGTGCTTCAGCAGGGGAAAGATTTTAAAACCTTTCTTGACATGAGACAAAAACTTAAATTTTGTATGAGTCCTCATGTTGCGTGATTTAACTTTTGAATGCAATAATATGTCTTATATAAATGAACTCAATAACTAAGTACATGTAAAAGAAGTTGATGTTACATGAACAGACTTATATCAGTGCTTTTTAAACACGAAGCAAATGTTGTCAAATTGCATCCACTAGCGGATCCAGAACTTTGGTGGGGGGGGGGGGCGATTTTTTTTCCCAAACCCTAACCACCATAACGCCCCGTAAACGATAACCCTAAGCATAAAGGCGCTTACAGCATATAAATATACATATTTATTATATATATTATATATATATATATATATATATATATATATATATATATATTATATGTATATATATGGGCTTGCGAACGCCGGTATGGACAGTATAGAGGGACTTCTTATGGTCCGACAGCTACGCTGGGCAGGGCACGTATCCCGTATGGGAGACGAATGTATGCCAAAGGCAGTCTTTTTTGGTGAGCTAAAAGCTGGGCGACGTAACCGAGGCGCCCCACGAAAACGCTTCAAAGACCAGCTTAGGCGTCAACTTTCCTTGTCTGACATAGAAGAGAGCACCTGGCTGCATGCGGCGTCGGAACGAGACAGCTGAAGGTCACACACGAAGGCCGCGGAATACACATTTGAGACCAAAAGAAAATCTGCCGGCGAGGACAAACGCAGACGACGAAAAGAAAATCTAAACTGACCACCTGCGGACAATGGTTTTGCTTGCCCTGGATGTTGCAAAATATGTAGGTCACAGCTGGGCTGCACAGCCACGGGAAACACTGTATTCCTCACTAATCTTCGGATTCGAAGTCAAGCCCATTATATATATACTAGACAGATATTACCCGCTGTCCGCGGGTCTTAATTTGCGTAATGCTGATGTAGTCAGTGATATCGTGCATTAGAAACAAAGAAAATAATAATGTTTAAAGTAAAGCAAATGTGCGAATTCACGTTAAAAAAGAAATCATTAATGGAGCTATAAATAGAAACTTGACCTTATTTTACGCGATAATAGGATAATAGTTGCAATCATGTACAAATGCATTAGAAAACAAATTTCAATGTTAATTTGATTAAAATATGACATGAATGGACTATAATTAGTATGTTCAAGTGTTACAGCTTTAAACTATCTTTGCGAAGAGAAGTTCTATTATCTTTAGTTCTAGACCTAGATCTAGATCTAGGAATAGAGAGATTTGTAACCTTTCGGTAATGTCTAATGAAAATATGTTCAACAGGATTTTTATGTTCGCAGATACAAAGAACGAATTTATATAAAAATCCTTTTGAAACACAAATTCGAAGGTTAATTTTGTTAAATAATTAAATCATTAGACTATATTTTGTATTTTCATGCGTCAAAGTTAAAATCTATAAGTGCAAAGTGTATTTCTTAAAATTAGATCTAGAATAATCTAGATCTAAATCCTTTCGATCTTTTTCTCATGTCAACATTTGTAAACAAAGCCTAGTTCATAAAATAGTATAGCTGTAATAGACTTGGGAAACTTTATTTTTTTTTAGGGTTTTAAGTTTGTTTTAGGGCTACAATTCATACATACAGGTCTAAGTTAGTACCCAAGGAACATTTCTGTCAAGTTTTGGCAAGATCGGTGAAATGGTTTTGATTTCTATACGGGGACATACATACATACATACATACGCCTTTGTTTTCCTTTTATATATTAGATATATATATATATATATACATATATATATTAGAATTTTAAAAAAGCAGTGTTTCTCAACCCTTGTTGAGGTCTTACTCTTGACAGCTAGCGGGTCTGAGGGAGCGCTGTAAGCTCCCCCGACGAGGATCGGGTTGAAGCCCCGACGCCAAATGCGTTTTCTTGCATTCTTCACAGAAGAAACGCATTCTCCTGACATGTACAGCTCATTTTTAATCCTAAAAAAAAGTATTTTTTGAATAATGTTTAACTTGAAAAGATATTCTAATACAAATGTTTAGGCTCTTAGTACATTGCAAATACAACCGATTTCTTCGTTGAAAAGATAATATATCCCACATATTTAGATTAAGGCTTTTAAGATCGCCGCCGAAAATAAAAGTATTCGAAAACAAAAAACAAAAAACGCTCATGTTGAGGCCTTTCTCTTGACAGTTAGAGGATCTGGGGGAGCGCTATAAGCTCCCTCATTAGGGATCGCTTCAACGCACGCATAAGTCGATCTAATATAGTCAGCACTTTATCTCACTGTAGCATTTTTGAAGATTATTAGGTGCGCCGAATCAACTCACGGCATTTCTTTTAACTGTCCAATTTTGTTGCGTTACGTACATACATTTCTGAACCTTTAACTCTTTCAACTTGCTTTTGAACTCTTGTCAATTTTCCACTCCACAAAGCTTCACTTTTAAAATCGACCAACTGCATTTCTAGAGATCCAGTCTAAATTTCAAATAGATCTATGTGGATGTCATTACTATTTGTGCTTAGAGGATTTACTAGGAAAGGTAAATGGTTTTGAAGTGCTAAAATCTGTCAAGAAATTCATTATTTTGTATAACTGTGCTGAAGTAATTCGTGTCAAAAGTTGCACTGATTTTATCGTAATACTTTGGACATTAGAAATGAAGTAACTCTGAATATCTTCTGCAAAAAGAATTAACAAACCAATTCCTCCACCAAAACATAGGTTGGGTTTCGGTCCGAATCGTTTTGGCCAAAAAGCCCTTCTGGTGTATTAATCAGTGCAACGTAAAAATTTCTTGTTTTATTTTGCTCCGAAGAATCGTTCCTGGCCCTTTATTTTTCCTTTCATATTTCTGGCTCCATCAATTATTATTTAATACATTTTATTTCAATCGACCTTAATGTATTCATGGTATTTTGCACGACATTGACTGCATCTTATTTTTAGTTTGTTCCGAGAGCGGTAGCAATCCAAATATTTTTTTCTTTGGAACGTATGAGGATATATACCTAACAACAGGGGAACGTCGAGATATCAAGATCGGTTAAATACCATTAACAAGTTTTAATAGTATAAATATTTAAGATATTTAATTGATTCCGTAAAGACTTATTACATTTAAAATAAATTGGACCGCCCTCCCTACTTGAAAGTTTATGGTTGGGGTGTGTGGAATTGATGCCATCACCACCTCCCCATCCCAACAATTCGGCGAAATATTCTAAAAATATGTTGAAATATAAATTATTAGTAAATATTATTTACACATTTAATACATTCGTACACAAGTTGTATTATTTTTCTTAACTGAAATTCGTCCTCCCCCCTTGGGAGGGGATCGGACGATTGGGGGAAGGCGATCGCTCTTACCGCCCTACCTCTTTAATCCCCCAGTGGCTCTATATCCACAGGTTTCTAATAAATGTCCATTATTCTTTTTTTTTTCGCAATTTTTTCTGGGATGTGGCTAGTGGTGGAAAAATGTTATATTATTGAATCTAATAAACTGAACATTATAAAATATACATAACGTTATTTTTATTTTTTTATTCGCTTTTACCTAATTTCATAACATCGAAACAATATTTAGATATGGCCAAACCAAACCCGAACTTGAACTTTAGAAGACAGAATTGTACCCCTTTTCTAGTTTCTAGTTGACATTGTACAATAATTTGCAGACCAAATCAAGAAATATAAGACTATTCGATAAAATATAGTATTGCTGTTTGTGATCTGTGAGATTTTGTATTTTAAGATATAGAAAATACATTCTTTCCAAACTACTAGGTTACTTAAAATAACTTTTTTTTTCTCTAATAATTTCTTTTTACTTTTCAGGAAACACAGAAGATGAACATAGAACATACTCATTAAACAAATTAAGTCCTAAGTCTTGTCGTGACGTAAACAGCACATTCGATCGAGTGGTGGTAACATTAGCTTCCGGGTTAAAGGTCATGTGTGACACAAAGACAGACGGCGGTGGATGGATCATCATTCAGAGAAGATTCAATGGAAAGGTTTTTTTCTTCAGAGACTGGTCTGACTATCGAAACGGATTTGGAGATTACAACATTGGCGAATTTTATCTGGGAAATGAAAATATATTTAAGTTAACATCTTGTGGACAATATAATCTAAGAATTGATTTAAAATATAATAATCAGAGTTATTATGCGCAATACACAGATTTTCATATATCTAGTGAAAGTGAGAATTACAAATTAAATATAAAAAGCTATTCAGGGAATGCAAGTGATAGTTTATCCTATCATAATGGCGTACCTTTTAGCACTGTTGATAAAAATAACGACGGTAGATCCACTAGCTGTGCTTCACTGCTCATAGGCGCCTGGTGGTACACCAGTGGATGCCATCAATCAAATCTTAATGGTAAATGGGGAGCCACTGAGTCTATGAAGGGATTAAACTGGTATACACTAACTAGCTATAGTGCGAGTGTTTCGTTTACAGAGATGAAAATAAGAGAAATAGAAAAATATAATTACTTAACACTTTTAAATAAATGATACCATTTCGTAAATTTACAATTTTCTGAATAGAAAATACTTTTATTTATTTCTGTATTTATTTTTCACAATAGCTTTATTTTAATTATAACTTTGTGCAAAGTAAAAACCTACAAGGTAGGTTCAAAAACCTGGGTGGACATGGATCTCGAAATATATTTTTATAGCATTTGATTTGATTTTGATTTTAGACACATAGGCACAGTTTAGGTAGGCCATGTCGTGCCCGTAGGAATTATTAGGTGGCCAGAAAAGATAACCACTACCGATCTGTGGAAAAAACTAGACAAAAGCCCATAGCACAAGACATTACCAAACAAAAATGGAGCTGGATAGGACAAATGCTGCGAAAACCAGCTACCAATGTTGCAAGGCAGGCTCTTGACTGGAATCCACAAGGAAAGAGGAAAGTGGGCAGACCCAAGCAAACCTGGAAGAGGTCAGTCATCAGTGAAGCTGAGGGTACTGGAATGACGTGGGAGCAGATGAAGAAAGCTGCTCAGAACCGAGTTCGGTGGAGCGGTGTGGTTGCGGCCCTATGCTCCCCTGGGAGTACACAGGATTAAGTCAAGTCGTGCCCTTAGTCCCATAAGGACCACTCTCCCTCTACACAGAAAGGGCCAAATCGTATACAATAAAATAATTAAAATCAAGGTCTATCCATAGTTAAAATAGTAAAAGTAGTAAAAATTTAAGAATTTGATAAAAATCTGGTGTAAATAGTACGTCCACAAAGTCACAAATAAGATCCTCGCAGACAACCCCACCTCCCGAATAAAGCCCAGTACCTTCCCAGGGTCGACACTACCGAACAGTGTTTGTAAGTCAATGGCTTTAAATATTTTTTCCCTGACATCCTAGTATCTGGGGCAGTCAATAAGGATATGCTCCACGTTGAGGCGAAAATCACAACATTCACAAAGTGGGGGCTCCTCTCTCTTCAGCACAAAAGAAAGTGTGATGTAGGTCATAGAATCTCGACAGTTGCTGTAAATCATTGGGAAAAGAATTATTCGATTGTTGGCCACACTTAGAAAACTCTAGTTTGACCATTACAATATTTCATAATGAAAAAAAAAGAAGTGCATTTAAATTCTCCACAGAAATATTTATCTGGAACGGACTAAATTTCTTCGTATATTTCAGCATGCATTGAAGACTTCAATGAATTAATGTTCAGGAAAATTTGGCGCATCTATCTAAACATTTATTATTAGAAAATTGTAAAGTTTAGTACATATGCAACATCATCATCTTTCCTTTGCGTTCCTCTAGTCCAGGGGTGGGCAACCTTTCTCAACCGAGGGCCGCATTAATGAAATAAAGGGACTAGGCGGGCCGCATATATATATATATATATATATTGTTGTAACTCTGTTTCCGCACCACAATAATGGTGCGAATCAATGAACTATTAAACACTGTTATGACAATAGTTAGAAAACAGGAAGACAGACTTCATGAAAAGATGGTTGTTGATATCGGCCTTGTTTTTACCTATTTGCTATTTGTCTGTCAACCGGACCTTGAAACCGGCAGACATTAGTTTTCCCGGGTGCCGTTCTGCCTTTCCTGTGATTGGCATCCATGGCCCCAGAACATTCTGGTACAATTCCTTTTCATATGAACAGGAGTGTTGTAGTTACAGCAGCGAAGGGGTGTTCTATTTTGTCTGATATAGGGTCGCCGTTCGTCTCTGGTCTCTTCTACCACCCCTTTGACCAGCCGTGCAAGATCCTCCTCCTGGGGTCATCTTTCGTCGATAGCCTCCCCCATTAGTCTTCGTACCTGCTGTGTAGGGTCCTCCTCTCGAGCATCCATCGTCCGGATGTACTGCGTGGCCCTCGCTGAATCTCTGGCCGCCTCATAGGACAGAGCATAGATTAGGGCCTCGCTAATTTTCCGTTTTCCGCTGATTCGAATGGCTTTTTAAAGTTCCGTACTATTGTCATAACAGTGTTTAATAGTTCACAGATTCGCACCATTATTGTGGCGCGGAAGCAGAGTTACAACAATATATATATATATAGAGAGAGAGAGATTGATAGATAGATAGATAGATAGATAGATAGATAGATAGATAGATAGATAGATAGATACTTTGTTTGAAAAGATGTAAGATGCACATACATTTCATGTGCAAGCAACAAATTCCAATGCTTCCGATGATAAACATGAAGTTTGTCTTCAACTCTTCATTAGAGATATTAGGAAGAGGTCACAGTCAATGTCCACCAAGGAACCTAACAATTTCTTCCTTTAAATTCCATATTGTTCTAATGATTGGCCAATGAATACAGCTGTGTTACCAAACATCAGAATGTTTTAATTCCAAATCTTCACATACTTATCGGAACTGCCAGTCGGGACCGGCCTTTTTAGAATTGGAAGCTATATGCAAAGTGAATTTGCTGGCCCCTAATAAAATAAGAATATACAAAATAATGGGAAAAAAAAAGAAAATTTTGCAATTTATTAACTCTTTCTCTCCTAATTGACGATACCAACGTTGATTCCATCAGAACTTGTTAAATAATAACGGATAGAAAGAGTTAAAGACCTAATGTACTTCGAACAATAACATCGAGTACACGTTTCGCTATTCCTTTTCTGTAATATCAAACTAAAGTTTCTGTTCGAGCAATTTAACAATCATGGACCTTAGCAGCAACTTACTTTGACTCTGCCTAGGGACAGCTTTTAAGAATACAATATGGACTCCGTAAAACGAAGTTATAAATTTAATGTAGCTATGTGTGAATTTTCCAGTTACTAATTTATGGTTGAAATATCTTCTTTATTTTATTAAGAAAGTTGTTTTTCTCAGTCAAAGCTCCATCAGTTGTTACCCTTGCCATCTTGTACAAGCCTACTCAACTCTTTAAACACAGTTCACCATAGCATTGAATAAATACTGACCAGGACTTTTGTCTTTTACTGAATTTGTATAGTGTTGCTAGTAAATATAATGTTCGTATTTTTTTCAAAACTCTTTAGAAAGACGTTTGCACACAATTTTTCTTTAGCCTCTTCATTACAAATGATAAGAAAAAAAAGTTTCGATAATGTCTCTAGATATTTACAATGATTTATTTAGGTTTTCGCGGGCCGCATAAAACACCTTGGCGGACCGCATGTGGCCCGCGGGCCGTAATTTGCCCACCCCTGCTCTAGTCACATACGGCCTCATTAAAAAATTTTACGGTATCTTGCTAGTTTATTTAATTGCTTCTCGGTTTTTTCATGTCCTATCAGCTTTTTCTAGTACACTGCATGGTCACGTTCTTTTTCGGTCTTACTCTACATCTAGTGTCCTGGGGGAGCGTCCACTCTATGGCCTGTCATGCTTTCTTGTTGTTATCTTTTCTAAGGGCGTGACCAATCTGGATCGGCCTTATCATTAGGTATCAATTATATCTTTTATAATCTTATCCAAACTGTTAGCAGCGTTGTCATGGACTCTTAAGCTAATGAACTCGGGATCGATTCCTCCGTGATTCCCTGACGTCATGCTGTTGGTCTGAGCTACGTTATACACTATCTGTGTGTGTAATTTTTTTTAGATTTGAGAATGTATTTTACATATGGATAATGCCTTAATTTTTTTTTTTGCCGAATCTTTTGTCAATAAAAAAGGTTACTTTAGACCAAATCAATTCGTGTCCCCCCAAAAAAATAATTATGAACTAACTCTTTCCAGAGGATAAAAAAAAGTTGTGTACAAAGGAGTCTACTTCAGTTTAAGATTCATGTAATATGAAGCCGGAACATAAGCATAAAGATTTTTGGGAACAAAGGAGAGTCTAGGACCAATGCTTCTGGAATGATACTCAAAATCTAAGAGATGCAGTTTGTATTTACGTTTGATATGTTTTTTTACTTTGAAAATTATCCGTAAAGTTTACCACCATTTTTTAATTGAAATAAATATTAAAAAAATAGATTTAAAAATATACAAAATAATGACAGAACATACGCTATCGTAAGATAGCAAAGTTGTTAACTCTTTCCCTCCTTACTGACGATACCAACGTTGATTTGACCCCAATACATACTTTTTTTTTTGTTTTCTAAACTTTAATCGGTGTTATATAAAAAGAGCATGCATTATGCTATACCTAATATAAAATTTCCCGTTAACATACAAAAAAAGTGATTGAAGTTTAATCATGACAAGATAGTGAAACACAAATGAGCAAAATGAATCATTCCATAGGAACGTGGAAAATAATGACGGAGAGAAAGGGTTAATACTGAAATATTAGTTTAAAAGAGTTAAGTTTGTTTCTTGAAAGTATTATTCCATTATAATGTCTTTAACATTTTTAAATGTGATGTCTATCTTAAAATTATCTAAATTTCCAAGACACTACCAAGTTTGATAAAGAAATAATTTCAATTATTGCAAGTAAGTGAAACGAGATTTTAACATTCTCAAGAAAAAATAATATTTAATGGAATCAACATGGAATCAAAGCTGGTAATTTCATTTTTTGTATCATAGTTTTTAAATACTCCTTAAAGTACAAAGTATATGATTTGATCATTTGAAACTCTTACCAGAAAAAAAGAAAAATGAAAATACATGTGAATAGCAAAACAATAAAATCAAAGGTACAACACTATTACATGGGCTTATCATAAGTTCTTATATTTATTTTCTGAAGTTTATTTTTAAAATAAAAACTTGTTTATTTCGGAGACGGAGAGAAAGAGAGAGAGAGAGAGAGAGAGAGAGAGAGAGGTAAATAACATTTTACATATATATTGAAACTTTTTTTTTAATGAAAGTAAAAAAAAAATCAACAATATAGAAGATACATGAGTCTTGATGCAGACAGCGATCACATTCCCCCTCCCCCAAGTTCAAAATTATGTTTTAAGTAAAAAAATAGAAGGCATAGAACTAGGGCTATTATAAATTTCACAGACATATCGAACGTATTCTTCACTGAGGTTGTTTATATCTGTAATGTGTCTTTACTGTCGTATAGTTCGATATTTATTGCATTTACAAAATTATATAAACTAGTAAGGAAAATACAGAAGTTGTATTGATTTTTTCTTACAGGTGTAACAAATGTATCGAATAAACGAATAGTATACTCGTACTTCTATTGTTCTCAAATGGATTGCTTAATTAAATTAATTTTGCGTAATATTTCACTTAAGTGGGGGCCCTGAGGGAATTTTCCAATTCTCCCCTTCCCCCCCCCCCCACCATAGCTACGCCACTGTGTCTAGTATTGGCTGTTATCTACTTATCTATTCATTAAAGTACCAGATTATTTTGGAGCTCTTGTTGTCAGGTTCTTTATGTGTTGTGTGTTTAGCAGTGCTTATAGAACGCCTGAGTAGGATCATGAGAATATTGTCACAATATTGTGACACCAAATCTATCATAAAAAGTACACACTGTTGAGTAGAAGGTTTCTCTGTACCAGCGTCATTTTTTACCAAGTGACAATACAATAAAGACTTTGGGATTTACTTCCATCCTACAATCTATATATATATTCCTCTAAGTAAGAGGTCAAACAACAACATGCAAGCAACAAGTAAATAGGGAAGATCCCATGGCGTACGCACGCGGTGTAAATGGACCCAATCCGCACTATTTCATTCACAAAATAGCATAGACATAAATAAATATAGACTGGAAAAAGGAAGTAACTTCGTGTAACTTGAAAACACATGTATATATATCTACTATTGAATTATGATTTCTAAATTATGACAAATTTAAAAATTGCATGATCTTCTGTCTTAGAGATTAAACATAATTTATAGATTCTAGACATAAAATGAAGTACAATGCACAAATATTTGTTTCATAAAACTCTCTTATGAATTTGTGTAGTGAATGGAAGGGAGGTTAAAAAAGTGGAAGCCGGAAGAGATTATATTGTGTCGTAAGACCCTTTGAAACTAATCTAGATCGACATTTAATAATTTCTGGAGATTTCCAGGACTTTTTCGTAGGCCTATATTTAATAACATTTCATGAGATTTCCAGGGGCTTCTCGTAAATCAAGTCCAAGAGGCCACGGGAAATCTGTTATATGCTATAAAATGGTTTAATTTAATAATTTATACACCTAAAAATTAGCACGGGTCCATAGACATAAATAAATATAGACTGGAAAAAGGAATTAACTTTGTGTAACTTAATTTAATTATTTACACATCTAAAAGATTAGCATAGGTCCAATGAAAGTGCGGGACCCACTGCGGTCGCATATTTTGCAGTGCCTAAGGCCTGCCCTGGAAAATAGCGACGTATGCTATGCCGCCGGTCGTCAAGAGGCCGCGGGAAATCTGTTATATGTTATAAAATGGTTCAATTTAATAATTTATACACCTAAAATTTAGCACGGGTCCAAAGAAAGTGCGGGACCCACTGTGGTCACATATGTTGCAGTGCCTAAGGCCTGCCCTGGAAAATAGCGGCGTATGCTATGCCGCAGGTCGACTAGTATTTCTTTATCACGTTCCAGGCTGCAGTGTTCTGCTCTGCGCCTTTTACATAAACATACATGTCAGCATTTATTATATGACAGCGAGAACTAACTTTGTCTTGGGGTAACTGACCTAGGGTCAGCTGGCATTAAACCTTCATCGAGAGATAGCCTCTACTCGCAGAGTACCCAGTACTGCGATGTTTCTCTGGGATACAACTCTACCATAATGGCATCATCAGGACTTACCGCCTGTGTCTGTTTATCGCCTGGTCAGTATCAACCTTCTCCGCTGCAAATACCTTCTGCAATAACATCCAAGGCCGACTTCTAATGATAAAAACCATTACCAACAAAGAATATGATAATGAAGATAATGCAAAACAATAACACTGTACAAGCCTGGGTAGTGATAAGCGATTTGAATAGAGAGGCCTGGTCTGATGGTAACGTTGCTATGCGTCAGAGATGACAATACTGACCATGTTGCTATCTTAAGTATTTTCCAGGGTCTAAATGTAACATATGGTACTATCAACTTTATGTAGTTCTGGTAATAATTAATTTGATATAATGAAGTTTATTTTTCAGTTTGAATGTTGATGAATAGAGGTAAATTTGTAAAATGCCAGATATTTCTTTGAAGTGGTATACAGAATACCGGTACTGATGGTATTGATAGGTTGTATTTATATATATATATATATATATATGTGTATATATATCTGTGGCATTTTACGTCTCTAGAGACGATCTTTTCCCCTTGCAAGCTCTTGTGTGACTAAAGAGGCCGATCCTTGATACACAGCTGCGATCGCAGGTTGGGCATATGTAGTCACCAGGCGCCGTTGCACTTTCACCCTTCTTTCTGCTTCTGTTGTGTATGGCATCTGCAATCAAAGACCCCCTCTTTATGCTCTCTCTCCAAGTGGATCTATCTTGTGCCACCTCTTCCCAGTTGCTGGTGTCGATCTTAAAGAGCTTCATGTCCCGTTTGCATACATCTGTATAACGTAAGAGTGGACGACCAGCGGCTCTTCTGCCTTCTATTAGATCGCCATACAGAATATCCTGTGGGAGTCGACCTACTGGCATTCTATATATATATATATATATGTATTTATGCATATCATAGATGCTCTGCTTATTTAAATTATAACCTCTTTTATTTGTTGTACACATCAATGTTTAATTTTAGGTTTGTTAAATGTGTTTACTATACATTCTTATTAACAAACAGAGAAAAATATTCTCCCATATTAGATTGGTAATTCCCTAAAAGGATAATTTTAGGCCCCTAGTTAACTAACATTCTTGAGTAACCAGTGTCTGCAAAAGAGCTCACAGCTCAGCAGCAATAAAGCTGGCTACAAGAAGAAGTAACCAGTGTACAGACTTTAGGCAGTTTTTATAGGATTTGTGTTTTTTTTGTTTACATAACACTAAAAAAATAATAATTTTTTATTAAGCTCTTTTACGTTTAGCACAAAATAATTGTTTTTATTCAGTCGCAGTGGCGTCACTAGTGTCGGTGTCACCTAGTGCGGTTAGCTCACGGAGTCACCCGGGTTAGTCTTCAACTTTTTTCAATTATATTTCAAAAAACACTATTGTTAGTTCTTTTTGTTAAACCAATACAGTAAGCTGATTACCCACGTTTATTGATTGCTACTGAAAATGTAAAATGAGTGTCAGTTCAATAAGTCATTTGTTACTCACACTGTTTATGAAATTTCTTCATTCAATTGCGAGTACAAGTTTTACAATGAAATTTCATTAACATTAGAAGCAGACCATCACATGAACAGGTTTCCTTTGTTACACTTTGAGACAGAAATGGTATTATGTCGTGCTGTGTTGCTTAAACCTAAAATAACAACTAGATCGGTGTGACGAGAGCTTTACACTAATTAGTGTTTTTTTTTTGGCTCTTTTTGCTAAGGTCTAGGGGTAATTAATTTTATTTTTTCCGCTCACATATACAAGCTATTTAACAGGCACACCACTGTAGGAAAGCTTATGCTAGGGTTAAGCCATTTAGCAGTAGAGAGTGTTGGTGCTGCAGAATAAGTTTGCAGTAGTTATCGTAGTACGATCTCTCAGCTGTGGTCTATAGCTGTCTATGTGCTAACTCATGCCAGTTTATTCTCTGTGGACAGCTTGCGCCGAATATTGAGAGATGATACTGGGCAGTAGGCACTGCGGACACTTGGCAATATTGCTAACAGGTATGTATCTAGTGTGGTCGACTTCGGTCAAAGCTTTGTGTGAAGATCTAGCAGATGTAGAAACCAGTAACGGAGAGTAGTTACAGCAACAGCACCCAGGCTGGGGAAATGACAGACAATTAGGAACCTCCTAAAGTGGTGATTCTCACATGCCTTGCAAAAAAATAATAAAGTATGACTTTTGTATAGCGCCACTTTCATGCTTATAGCATGCTCAGAGCGCTTTGGTCCAATCTTATTTGTGGACCAGTGGGGGAGGGGGGTTTCTGGGAGAAGGTTTTTCCGTACTGCCTTTATGAGCTAGTAAACGAGTAGGGTGTCGAACTTCAAGCCCCCTTTTATAGGTAGCCAAACCAATCCAAGTTGAAGCGTACTTGGGCTCTCAACTACGCTTCCCACCATGCAATCATTCAGATGCAGGTATTGGTATCAATCCCAATTAGAAATTAAAAAAAAACTAGCATGGAATCTTAAAGTACACATAGCTTAATAATAAACGAACTACAAGGAAGTTAACCACAATAAATGTGTTATCAAAAATGTAGGATGATACTTGCCAATTTTCATCCATTGAATTTTACGTTGATAAGTAATCAGTTATAGTAAAATGGGAAATTATTATAGTGTACTAAAGCTAAGGTGAAAATAAGAGGCTAGGGATAGGGCTACAATGATAAAGAATTTGGTATGATTAATCGAAATCATATTTCCCAAGGTTGTAAGCCATAATAATTTTCATGAGGGATATAATAGGAATGTAAAATAATTATTACGCATGCGATCTGTTGGTTTACAGCAGTTAATCTAAGTTCTTAGACAATACTTAGATTCATAAAAGCTTATCGTTCATAAAAATAATTACAATTCAGATATGGGCAAAGTCTAATAACGCAATGCAATATACGAAGTTGCACATCAGAAAAATAGTATAAAGAACAAGGTTACAAAGACAGTTTGTGTGGAAACACAAACTCGAAATCGGCCTCCGAAGTGGTCAAAGCAGGTAAAAAAGCAGGTTTCAGAAACGAAGAACTACAAACTATCAAAAACTACAACTACAACAACTATAAAAACTATAACAACTACAACAACTTAAATCCTATCTGATTCGATACAAAAAGGAAGAGACATGTTCTTGTCGATAGTGTTGACGAGACTGTTCTATTGTACTGTTGTATTGTAATATTGTATTGTTAGTACAACTATCAAAGGCAGGAATGCACCAATCAGGGTACTTATCAAATCATGCAGCTACTGTTTCTGACTCAGACCCAGGATGACAATTGACTGCATGCTAGACGTTTCTAGTCAGAGCAAGATTAAAATACTAGTTCAGAACATATTAAATTGCACCTTAACGTAACCATTAACTGTTTTTTTTTCTTTTTGTTAATGTGGCTCCATCATCCTCAACGATGTGCTACTGCATAAAAACATCATCAACAGAATAGCCAAGGCAATGAGCATCATATTACTGCTGCAGGAACTGTGTTAAACAACACCTTGCTCACTACCGATACCAAAGAATAGTAAAAATCAGATAACCAGCTGTAAGTCAACGAAGGACCAACTACAATAAGAAATTAAAATATTTCCCAGTCTTAAGGAACATTCAAAACATGTCAAACATATTAAAACAATTTTGTTTACAAACATTATAAATGCAAAAAAAAAATAATTATTTCTTATTTGTACAGGTCCTGATCCGATCGGTTAGTGCAAAATGTGACAATCAAAGAGTGATTAGGAAAGAAGGGCAATGAATCTAATAATGTTTGTGAGACTACTAGAAGGGTGGATATTGGCTTTTAGTACAATGAAATCTTGTTATGAAGAGACTGAAGCGTGCTGTGTGGAGAAGAACTCATTCCACAAAGTACAATTAAAGACGTTAGGGATTCTTCCTTATTACAACGACTCTACCACTAGGTCTAAGTTGGAATGTTCATGGCATTGTCTTTCACACTCCTTAACATGTAAACATTTTCTCTACGACAGCGTGAAGAAACTTTGTCTCTGGGGAACTGATCTAAGTTCTGATGGGATCAAACCTTCTTCAGGTCAAAGTCTGTACTCGCAAAGTACCAAGTACTGGGACCTGGCTCTAGGCTATAACTCGACTATCATGCGAACGTTCGGACTTTGTCTGAAAATTGTCAGATTAAATGTAATCTTCAAAACTGCGAATCTGACTTGCAGCAACATACAAGGTCGACTGGTGATGGTCAAATCAAACGCCACAAAGGAAGCTCTTCTGACCATAATGCAGGACATGGACATTGAGAGAGCCTGGGTAGGAATAGACGATAGGTTGTCCGAGGGAACGTACGTCTGGTCAGATGGTTCAGTGTTAACACCAGAAGAGAGGATTGTGTATATACCTAAACAACCAGACAATTTTGGTAACAGCCAAGATTGCACTGTTATCATAAAATTTAACAAAGGACTAGATGATACTGATTGCTTGAACAAAGAAATGTATATCTGTGAATATATTAATTAAATCCTATATTAATTTAGAAGAGAGTATCCATTTTTTTTTTATTTCCAATATCCGATTCACGCTATGATTCTAATTCTAATTACCTGTACTAAAAAAAAAAAACAAAAAAAAAAAACTAAAATAAAGTCATTGCCATAAAGATAATATCATATAATTCGTAAAATTTAAAATCGTATAATTTATAAGGCGGTTCAAAAGTAAAATGTTACTTAAGACAGACTTATAGGCAGTCAGTTTAAATCTAGTATCAGCGTATCGCTACGAGATACCTATAAATATCACGACAAGCGATTATTACCCTATTTTTTTTTACAAAGCTTACATCTACTCTCTCTGTCTGTCAGTCTGTCTGTCTGACCAAAAGTTGGTACACGTCATTTCTTTGACACAAAATATCAGAAAAAGCTGAAAATTCGAATTCTTTTACCAAACTACACAAGAAGCATTTTAAAAAAATATAATTAGTTAAAACTATTGGTAATATATTACTTTGGAATCTCAAAAAGGGGAATGAAAAAGTACTTGACTGAAGGGGTGTTATAAGGGGAATTAGCTATCTTTAAGTTAGGCTTCCGTGTAAGGCTTAGTGAACACAAAAATGATATAGAAACGTTAGGTAACTATACATTCTTACGCTAGCAGAGTGGTCATCGCGTTGGCTCGAGAAGGCTTTATCTGACATGTTGGAATTTTTTAATTATATTTTTTTATGAATGTTTTCTTTAATTGTTAGTCTTTATCAATTGTAAATTAAATACTTGAGTGATCCACACTAATTGTTATTCTTGTTTAAACTTCGTATTAGTTGTAAAAAGAACTACAAATACAATAGAAGAAAAATTGTCTAATTTCATACTACAACTTAACAAAAAAAAACAAACAAAAAAAACAATTCCTTTTTTTTTTAGAAAACATACATTAGGTTAGGAAAAGAAATCTTCACATGTTTCCCTAATTCGATTTTACACACAATAATTAATAACTAATAATTTATTGAATACATAGTTGTTGTTTTTTTTATTGATCCTTGTATTGTTAGGTACCATAAAGAATTCTTTAAAGTTTTAATTTGATCCAAGAATGGGTGTGGGAGAAAATACATATACAAACTTTTTACCAGACAGTCAGAGTAAGTTGATATAAGTTTCTAGAAAATATGTTTTGAATAGACCCTATCTAATTTCCCTACCTAGAAGGGGGCCCGAGGTTCGACACCCGACTCGGGCAGAGTTGTGTTTACTGAGCGCCCAAAGGCAGCACGAGAAACCAACTCCTAGATACCCCCTCCCCCCACTGGTCCACAAATGAGACTGGACCAAAGCGCTCTGAGAATACTATAAGTATGAAAGTAGCGCTATATAAAAGCTATAATAATAAGTGATAATTATAGTATTTTGTAACACTAGACCTATGGAAGCTTGTCTCCATATGCCTGTCTGAACAAACATAGTTGAGGCAATATCTACGCACTTATTAATCTTTATATAGCTATTGTCGATGAAATTATCGATTGAATGTGATGCCTAGGATCCTTCTGTAGCATCTCAATTCCATTGCTAGGATCCTCCTCTCTAGCTCTGCAGTCAGCGTCCAAGACTCACAAGCATATAAAAATGTGGCCATGACCAGGGAGCAAATCAGTCTGATTTTGGTGCCGAGGGCTGAACCTTTCCATATTATTTTAAGTTTTGAGATATTTGAAGCTGTTAACACAAAGTCAGCTTTTCACCTCCAATACTAATACCTCTTTTAAAGCCCTGTTGGCTATTGGTCATATTTTGATGTTTATTTTTTGCAATCATTTGCATGCCATTTGCTGAGGAAGTCTTGTCTATGCGCGTCACCAGCTCAGCTAGTTCCTAGGCCATCAGTGTCATCTACGAAGCGCAAGTTAGTAATCCTTCATAGTAATAGCTTCATAATCCTCGAGACATTATCCTTTCAAGGAAGATATTGAAGAGTGTTGGTGAAAGTAGGCAGCCTTGCCTTACTTTAACTGTGGTTTTGAGCATGTCACCAATACTATTGTTGAATTTCACCGCACTGGTGGCATCCTTGGAGTAAATATTTGTTTCAAATTAAATAAAATTTGAACAAACTATTTACTGTACTCATTAGTAAGGTTATCCGTTCTGCCCATGCCTCCTTGCGGTTGATCTAACTAAAAATGATCACAACGAATTGCAATTATCATCTGCCAAACAAATCATTTCAAAATTGTGACTGGGTTCTTATTTCTCACTTCATCGTGTCTCACACTAAAAGGTAAAAATGAAACTGTTGCGGAAAATAGAAAATCTTCTTGATGATACCAACAGCATTACGTACATCTGAAATGTCATTCGGGTTATTGATAACAAGTTTAAATCTGTGAGACGCATACGGACAAAGGCTGTTTAAGATATTTAAGATATGTTTTCACGAATCCTTGGCTGAACGAATTTCTAAAAGCAGCCATCGTATTCTTGGCAAAGTAGTATGTTCATGTCTAGACTGTACATAATGTATTCGCTGACAATGACTTTAGACACAGTGTGTTTCTCTGAACAACAGGAACTAAACAGTAAAGTTTTCTCAAATACAATCGTCATCAACAAACCGAAAGGTGTCTAAGTTATCTGCAGTCTCATTACCAAAATACCCAGCAAATGCAGTCAATTCACGATGCTTCTGCTAGTATTTTTTGGTTTCTTGCTGCTGTCAGTGCTCCATTAACTCAAATCTACGTTTTAACTAGGATGTTATGGTATGTTTTTCGACCCACACATGTCTTCTCTGTAAGGGCCTTTGTTTTCAGCTGCAAAGATTATGTCCATATTTGACGACGGAGTCAACTTTAAAGATAGCTGTAGCATCCTTACTCTCCCCGAATTGACTACTGCAACGCCGTACTACCAGGTATACCTGATGTCATACACTAATTCAAGCAGCAGCGAATTCAGAACAACGCCGCACGAATAGTCCATCGGAAAACAAGACGAGATTCTGCTTTTGCTCTCTTGCGAACACTCCTTTGGCTTCCTGTGTAAGCAAGACTTGACTACAAATTGTACACTTATTGTCACAAATAAAGCGATGTCAATGTACCTTAGTTACGATTTTCGGGCTTTTTCAGTAAACAGACCAAAGGTGGGGAACTCAATCCCCATTGATCATAGATAAACAACATGCAACACAACATTCAAGAAGAATATAAAGAAACATCTGTTCAAAACATCTTAAGATTAGTTTGTCATTTTAGCCATCGTTTTTATGTGTGTAATATTATCATAGCGCCTTGATCCTACATAAGGTTTTTGACAGCGCTCTATAAATTAGATTAAAGCCTATTATTATGTTAGAAAAGAACGAGTGTTCATTCTCTGGCGCAGCCAGGGTCGAGTTTCGTTAAAAGGAGACACACATCATCGTATTCCCTTTATCAGCTTCCACTGAGAAATTTTCTGGTGATGTGGCAGGTCTGCAGCAGTACCGCCCTCTGTCAGGCAACGAGAATGTTCCTAGGAATGCCAAGGGCCTTTAAGGTATATGTGAGGCCAGTTATTATCATTCCCTCGGTTGATACGACAATGGGGTATATTGTTGTTTTAGATAACTTCCATAAACGCTGAATCTCCAAGCCAAATATTATTATTGTTACAACTCTACAGTGGTGGACTGAATGTGTTTACATGTGAGACC
>JADKLZ010081101.1:363776-386156 GCA_021533235.1 Biomphalaria straminea | reverse complement strand
ATTAAATTAAGCCATTTTATTACTTACAACAGATTCCCCGCGCCATCCTGTCGATTTAACATCCCTATAATTATTTGTCTGTTAAGCTATTGCTTTAAAAGAAATCAAACACATTTTTAACATTTTAAATTATAGTCATTTTGTCTCTCTAACCTTGCTAATGCTTTTTTTTTTCCACCACAATTGTTCACAAATACTCGTATTAAAGGTCTTTTGCAAGTCAATGGATTTTTTACTAAAGAATTATAGAGTATTTGCGCTCCAGAAAACTTCTCTCTTTGACTATTAAATACATAAATAATTCGAGTTTTAAATATGGTTCTAATTTTTCGCATTATAAAATAAGTAAAGACAATGCGTTAGAAAAATGATTAATGGAGCTAAAAATAGATTACTCGTTGTTGTTGTTGTCTGGCCTAATTCTTTGAGGATTATATATATAGATTTTTTTGACAGGACAGATGACATCTTAAAGCAGGATCAAACTTCCTCAAATTTCCTGTTCGTTGTCATGGATAATGACGGGGTGCAGGTTCGTGAGTCTTTTATTGACTCCATCGACACAAGGACAAGCATGCTGCTGGAATCACTGAGATGTTTCTAGAAAATTTGCGTTCTGATGGCTTAGACATAATGTTCTGCAGGAGTCAAGGCTATGATAATGCTGCGGTTATGAAATATCAAAACTACGGTGTCCAAAAACGTATTCTAGAAGTCAATCCCAAAGCACTATTCATTGCCTGCTCAAATCATTCTCTTAATTTAGTAGGAATTCGAGCTGCTGAAGCTGAAGTCAATTCGATAACATTTATGGTACACTGGACCGCTTACACGCCTTTTTTCTCAACTTCAACACACCGCTGGGATATCCTCATCAAAGTTACCGGAACTAGCCTTTAACGTTTGGTTGAGAGTTGAGACCCGCTGCAGCGCCAGAGCAGAAGCCGTCAATATGGTTAGGGATACATTTTCTAAAATTATAGAAACTGGAGACATTAACTAGCAGAGATGAAAATTCATCGACTAGATCTGAAGCAGGTGGATTATTAGTTGCTATTCAGTCTTTTAAATATTCTCACCTATCTTGGATTTAGGGCTCGTGTATTAACTAAAATTAATGATGTGCAAGTAGTAATCGAGAGGACATCGCTGAAGCCAGCATTACCTTTGCCAAAAGAGTGTGCTCAGATCTGAGAATCAGTACAGAACATCAAAAACGTATTGGCCATAAGAAAAAGATATCTAGTGAGAAAAGTCACGACTCTGTACTTACACACAAAGAAGAGCTACGAAGGGAAATTTATTCTACCTTGGACAGGATTGTTCAAGTAATAATCACCCGATTCGAGCAACTACATGATGTAGCAGATATGTATGAATTTTTGTCCATTGAAAAAGAGCTGGTGGAAAAAATTGATTTCGATAAAATTATTGATACTTTTGCCAGAAGAAAGCGCCTAAAATTCACTTGTAGTATGTTTATGTAAGAGGGATTTTGTTTTGAATTAACAATATTTGATTAATGAATACATATTATTTTGAACAAAAAAAGTAAGGTTTTGCAATATTATTATTGAGTGTTTTTTTTTGCGGGGGGGGGGGGGGCACCAAGATGGGTACCGCACCAGGCCTCATATAGTCTAGCTACGCCACTGAGTGTGGCACAGAAGTACCCGTGGTAAGTATAGGAAATAACATCCTTGTGGTGCAGGAATTTACATACATGTGATCAACTATATCTATCTACATTTAAACTTTGAAATGAAAACAAAAATTGAAAAACTTCTGAAACAATCGTTTTCAACAATAATATTAATAGCATGAGGAAGGGGGGGGGGTAAACAAATGCATGAAAAAAGTTTAAAAAACTAATTAAAACTTGACCATCTAAATTGTTTTAAAATTAAAATCACCTGTAGAGGCCCCATTTTTTGTGGAGGCCCAATCTGCGAAGTCATAAATCCGAACCTGCTTGCAGATTGGCTACTAAAAGATCAAAGTTAACAGTTAGACCCCTCCCACAAATAGCTTAACAGAATTGACCAAAAGAGTCGAATTAGAGTGTCCGTAATGTCACGTCCTTTCACCAAACTGATGTACATGTATGTAGATAGTTAGGTAGGTAGGTAGATAGGTGGGTATATGTGTGCGCGTAGCATGTAATTGTCACTATAGGCAGGTACTAGCTTTGATGTGAGGAATATACTTTAGTAATTAAATATTATATAAAATGTAGCACTACTATCAGTCTCTCTCTCTCTCTCAAGTGTTGATTGGTTTGCTGTTACTCCACCGAGTGTACGATCTAGAAATAACCCACCAATCAGTGCTTTTAATACTGCACTTATAAGCGCTTGAGGCTAATAGACTTGAAAGGTTATTAGCAAAATTTATCAGTACGAATTACTCGGTCAATAAATAGATAATACGTCTGGAAATGAAAAAAAAAAACTCGACAAAGTCTGATTTGTTAAAATGTGTCGTTAATTGAGATATTCCATTGGCTGAACACAATAACATGTAAAGTCTCTACAGCGAACTATAGTGGACTTAAGCCGTTACAGTCGATGTAAAACGTGTACGGCTCTGATTCGGTAGAGTGGAGTACGATAGAGATGTGTGCGACTCGAAGAAAGTTAAGTAGGGTAGAGTTAACGGGAGCTGACTGGAGTTGTTAAAGTCTATACAAGCGAACTACAGTGGATTTGAACCGTTACAATCGATACAGTCGATGTAAGACTGTACGGCTCTGATTTGTGTAGTGAGGACGACTCGGAACAGATGAGTGGAGCGTAATAAGGCTCGGTGAAAGTTGTGAAAGACTGAAGTGCAATTCGAAGTACAGTGAATTGTAAACAACCAGATTTGTACAGTCTTCTAAGCTACATGTTACAGTCAGTTTATATTCAATAAAGTTATACGAGGCTGAAAGTTTAGTTGTCAAGTTCTTTGCAGTGTTTTGATTTGTGTGCCTACTAATACATTTAGCCAGAAGATTCAGAAATATGTAACAATACTCTGGGTTTGCAGTCCTATTTCTACTTATTGTAAAGGATGAGAAATTGCACTTTTCTAATAATTATAAAAAAAGAACCAGCCATATACTCATAAAAAAATAACAATGCACTTGAATATCATATCAAATAATATTTTTTTTTACATAGAAATGACAAAACTAAAGAAAAAAATTATATTTTCCCCTGTGTTCCTCCCCCTAAATTTAATGTCCGTCAGAGCCTTAAAGCTATGTATCAATGAACTCTTTTTTAATCCTATCCAAACTGTCAGCACCAGTGTCATGGACTCTTAATAGTTAATGTTCTAACCATGAACTCGAGATCGATTCCTCCTCTGAAGTCATGCTGTGGGTCTGGGCTACGTCATACAATGTTTGTGTGTGTGTGTCTGTGTGTGTTTTTTTAGATTTGAGATAGTAATTTAAAAATGCAGCAGTTCAAAATAAAAGATTTTTCTAAATTCTGAAACTTCTTTTTTTAAACATTTATTGTCTTATTAACAAAAAGAATTATTTTATTCTTGTTTTTTTTTTAAATTCAGAAAGCCAGAGAGTGATTATATAAAAAAATGTTTTGAATGAAGTAACAATTGATTTTCTTCTTTATAGACAAATCAACACTGTCGGGATCTTTTGTCACAAGCAAAAAAGTTACTTCAGACCAAATCACTTCTTGTCCAAAAAAAAAATGAACTAAGATTTGAGAAGAAAAAAAAAGTGTTTACAGAGGAGTCTACTTCAGTTTTAAGACTCAGGAAATGTAGAGACGCAACTTAAAGCTTTTGGGAACAAAGGCTTTTCTTTTAGCACAGCTTCTGGAATGATACTTAAGGAGATGTAGTCTGTATTTCAGTTAGAGAACTATTTCAGTCCAAAAAGCATTCATAAATGTTACCACTATTTTTTTTTAAGAAACATAATTTTTCAAAATAAAATTGAAATATACACTTAAGTTGTAATGTTTTAGTGTTGAAAAACAACGTGTTGAAATATTGGTTTATAACAATGTAACCACTTAAGCTTTTTTGTTAAAAGTATCATTCCATTATAATGTTTTGAAATTTTTAAACGCAATGTTTACCAGGCAATTATTTACATTTCAAAGACACGATTGAGTTTCAATCAGTACAGGAAAGTGAAACAAGATTATAACTTTCTTAAACAAAGAAAAATATTTTATTTTAATGGAAAATGGTTTAAAAAAGCTGGTAGTTTCATTGTTATATATCGTAGTTTTTCAATACTCCTTAAAATATAAAGAAAATGTTTTCAAATTCTTACCAGAAAAGAGAACAATAAAAATACATGTGAATAGTAAAACAATAAAATCCAAGGTATATCACATATGTATAGAGATTCTATTACTTTACACTGATGTTTCTTTTTTTTATTTAATATTTAAAGTTTATTTTAAAAAAAAATATTTTATTTGGGAGATGAAGAAAAAAAAAAGAGAGAGAGAGAGAGAGAGAGAGAGAGAGAGAGAGAGAGAGAGAGAGAGAGAGCTTTATAAAAATGTTTAAATTTATTTTTTACATTTAGAATATAACCTTTCAACTTTTGAGGACATTTCGTTGTTTATAACTGTTCTGTGTGTTAAAATCCGATAGTTGTTACATAGACAAAATAAAGTAAAGACTAACTGAAGTAATGAAGTAATACTGATTCTGTAGAAGTGTAATAAATATATCAATTTAAAGAATAGTAGACTGGTATTTCATCTATTGGACTCAATTGGATTGCTTCCTTACAAAGAATTTCTAATTTTGGATTCCTTGTTAGACGTGAATTATTTTAAAACAATGTTTTGGACTTTCCTATCTCTATCTTGCTTATTTCAATGGATAGAAACATTTTCTGTCGTTAATTTCAGTTATTACAAAGTAACAAGTCAAACTTTGGGGATACTTGCTACGTACAATAACTCTGTATCACGTTCCAGTCTGCACTGTTCTATGTCGTGTCTCTCACGTTCAAAGTCTTATCAGAATTTCTTATACAACAGCGTAAAAAAACTCTGCCTTGGCGGAGCTGATCTAGGGTCTGCTGGCATCAAACCTTCATCCCGAGATAGACTGTACTCACAAAGTACCCAGTACTGCGATGTGTCTCTGGGATACAACTCGACCATCATGAGAACTCATAGCCTCTGTCTGTTTATCTCAACATCCACAAAAACCTTTTTTTCTCCGCTAACAGTTCTTGCAGTAACATGCAAGGACAACTGGTGATGGTTAAAACTATGGAGAAAAATAGTACGATGCTGAAAATATTGCAAGAGCTTAACATAGTCAGAGTTTGGGTAGGCTTAAATGATAGAGAGACAGAGGGAACGTACGTCTGGTCAGATGGTTCATTGGCTACACCAACAGAGATGAAGTTGTTCATAGATGCACAGCCTGATAACAAAGGAGAGGCGGACTGTATCGTCATATTGAAAAATTATTCAGGTCTGGACGATATCCCGTGCTCAAGTAATGAGTTTTATTTCTGTGAATATGTGACTTAAAAGAGGCCGATACTTTCTTTAGCAGACGTTTTTATACGTTGGCACTTCGTTGTGCCAGATGGACATACTAACGTTTGTAATTCTTCAATTTTATTAGAATATTTAAGCTTTGAATCTTGTAGCGCAAAGTTGTTTTTTTGTTCGTTTTTGTTCTTGTTTTTCTTTATTTCACAACAAAAATCTTGAAATATATTATGTTTTTAACTGTCTATTGTACATTTTCTCATTTTTTATTACATCTGTACCACATTAATTCAAATTGATTTATCTTCATTTTTCTCTTTTAACTCTTTCTGTCCATCAATATTTTTCACGTTCCAATTAAGTTACTCATTTTCCTCATTTGTATTTCACTATCCTGCTTTGATTAAACATTAATAACTATTTTGTTTGTTGTAAGAAAATATTATATTTGGTATAGAAGTAAAGAGGATTGAATGCTCTTTTTACACCACGCAAAATTTATGTTCATAAACAAAAAAAATAGTTTAATTTAATAAGGTCAAATCAACTTATGTATCGTCCCTTAAAAAGCGGGGAAAATATATAAAAAGCCTGAGGGAACACCCAGCCTACATCAAATGCCAAGAAAAATTAAGAAAAATTCATACGAGCTCAGACGTCGCCTCGTAAAAGGTCTGCGCATGGCAGTTTCTTCCGGGACAGCCTGCGATAAGTCAGCTACCGGAAATAAAAAACAGACAAACAGCAAACATTTAAACCTCTTGCAACTCAACATCTTAGGCCTACAAAACAAGATAACAGAACTCCAACACATACTCAAGAAACAAGATATTCACATAGCGATACTACAAGAAACACTACTGCCCAAGAAAAAAATAAATATTACAGGCTACACACAGTACAGATGCCTCTGCACCAAATGTCAGGGAATTATGACCCTCATTAGAAACGACACCCAAGCAACAGTAAAACATGTACAGAACAATACCGACATAGACATGCAAGAAATACTTCTTTGGAGAGGAGGAACCAAATATACTATCAAAAACTTCTACTGCCCACCATCTTCAACAGCAGAAATAGACATAAAACTACCACACTACACAAGGACAATAATAGCTGGTGACTTTAACGCACACACACCATCCCTAGGCTACCCACACTACAACAAACGTGGCAAAGAAATAGAGGATATAACAAATGCCTCTAACCTCCAACTTCTGCAAAATAAAACATCACCTCCAACATTCCTTCATAGAGCACACAACACAACTAGCAGACCTGACCTAACCTTTATCTCTACAGATATTATCAACTCTTCTAAACTTACAGTTCTTGAAGACATTGGTAGTGACCACAGGCCTATACTCCTCAATATTGGAACACCAGGTAGATACCAACACAGAAAAACAACTAGATGGAACTATAAAAAAGCAAACTGGGCAGCTTTTTCACAAGAGACAGACTCAAGACTATCAAGCATAATCGAGGCAGATGTAAACACAACCTATGCAACTATAGTCTCTAACATCTTAGCAGCAGCAAAAAAACACATTCCTCGAGGTCAAGTCAGAAAATACAAACCTTTTTGGACACCAGAACTGAACAATTTAGTAAAAGAGAGAAACAATGCCAGGAAGACTGTAGAAATAAACCCCACTAGAGAGAACAAGACAATTTACAATAAATTAACAGGTCAAATTAGATACAAAATTAAAATAGAAAAAAAGAAAAACTGGACCACAACATGTGAAAAATTAGACCTAAACAAGGATGGTCGAAAGGCCTGGACCCTTCTGCATCGGCTAGCAGGAAAAAAGCAAATTACTAACCCCCAACCATTAAAAGACACTGATGACTTAATTACAAAAAATTTAAAAAAGGCAGAAACCTTCAACAAATACTTTGCTAGCATAAATAAGACAAAACCAAGAAAACAACTGGACCAGGCTTTTAGCAATATCCTAAAAAGAGAAGAACAAGCTCCAACTGTCAGCTGTCATATCTTTGACGCTCCCTTCACTCTATATGAGCTCAAAACTGCCCAAAAAAACCTTAGGTTAAGAAAATCCCCTGGACCAGATAAAATAACAAATGAAATGATCCGGGGACTAGGATGGCAGGCCCAAAACTGCATACTCAATCTTATCAACTATACATGGAGAACAGGAGACGTACCACAGGAATGGAGAAACGCAAACATAATACCCATCCTCAAGAAAAATAAGCCACCAGGAGACCCTAAAAGCTATAGACCAATATCTTTAACATCAAACATTGGCAAAATGGCAGAAAAAATGATTAATAACAGACTTTATTGGTGGCTAGAAAGCACTTGCTCCCTCCACAACGCACAAGCTGGCTTCAGGAAAGCAAGTAGAACAGAAGACCACCTCTTTCGCTTTATACAGGACACAATAGAAGGGTTCCACGAAAACAAACACACTACAGCAGTATTTATAGATTTGCAACAAGCCTATGATAGAGTGTGGAGAAAAGGTCTATTTTTGAAGATGAAAAAAATGGGCATCCATGGAAAAATGTACAGCTGGATCAGGGCTTTCCTAAAAAACAGAACCATCCAAACCCGATTTGAAGGCGCCATCTCTAGTAAAAAAAGTTTGGAAGAAGGCCTACCGCAAGGGTCAGCCCTTAGCTGTACACTCTTTCTAATCTTCATGAATGACCTCCCAGACCTCTTTTCAGTCAATAAGGCACTTTACGCAGATGATCTCCTAATTTGGACAACAGAGAAATATCCAGTGCTGACTAGATCCAAATTAAACAGAGCCCCCACAACTATCTCCACGTTTTCAAAATTATGGAAAATGGAAATAAACAAAGAAAAGTCAGTTTATTCAATCTTTAGCCACAGTAACAAAATAGCAAAAAGAAACTACATCCTAAAAATAGACTCACAGCCAATAAATAAAGAAGAAAATCCAACTTATCTTGGTGTAAAATTAGACCAAAGACTGTCTCTAAAACACTTTATGGCTGATTTAAAAGAAAAGGCATCTCAGAGATTAAACATAATGAAACACCTAGCAGGAACATCCTGGGGAGCTGAAAAGAAAACCTTAAGACAGTTATACACTGGATATGTCAGATCTGTCATGGATAACTGCCTCTCCATACAAGTAGCTGCCAACAAAACCTATCAGTCAGCTTTGGACGCAGTCCAAAACCAAGCCTTGCGTCTGGTCAGTGGAGGTATGAGAACCACTCCCACAGCTGCCTGTGAAATAGACTCAAATATTGAACCTCTTAAGTTAAGGCGCAACAGAGCAGCTTTAGAAGCCATTGAGAGATACAGAAGGTTGGAGGATGACCATCCAAATAAATTATTAACACAGAGAAATAGGAAAAACAATAAAAAAAAGCAAAGAACACTGATTCAAATTACTGACGAACTAGCCTTAAAACACCATCTACCCAATAACAGAGAAAAAATCACCAGATTCCCAAACATAACTCCTGGACTTAACTATAAACAACCAACAATTAAAACACATCTAATAAATAATACTCTGACAAAAGAATCAAATCCACTGGAGCTCAAAGTAGGCACGCTTGAAACAATTGAAAGCTATCCAAAAACAACCATCCATATATACACAGACGGATCAGCCTTCAAAGCCACCATCAATGCCGGTCTTGGTGCCTTCCTGGTCTTCCCCAAAAACATACACTTTGAAATAAGTGCACCCTGTGGCGACTACTGCTCAAACTTCCAAGCTGAAATTGAGGCAATTACCATAGCCTTGCAGACAGTCGAAAATAAATTACATGAAGGAATACAAGCACCATCAGATATTGTTGTCTTTACAGACTCACAATCCACTCTTCAAGCACTTAACAGCAGCACCACAAAAAGCCCAAGAGAGTTGACAACACTAAAAATTATAATACCCCTTTTGATGACCAATTTAAACATCAACATCATATTACAGTGGATCCCTGGACACATTGGTGTCATGGGAAATGAAAGGGCAGATAAGCTCTCAAAGGCAGGATCATCTATGGAACAACCAGATAGACCTGTCAACTACCTCACCCTAAGGTCAATGCTAATCAACAACTACAAAGAGGAGTGGCTTAACCAATGGGCTACAGGAAACACAGGCAGAGCCATGTACAAAGAAATGAACATGCCTAACAAACTGGACAGTATTAACTTCCTCCCCCGCAAAGAGCAATGTACAATCTTCCAACTAAGAACAGGACATACACCACATTTAAATTATCATCTCAATAAAATAAATCCCACACAACTCCCACTTTGTAGACACTGCTCCCACCCTTATGAAACTGTAAACCATATCCTTTTTGAATGCCCCCTCCTAATCCACCTTAGGCAGACCCTACTACCACTACAGCCCAACATAACCAACACCCTTTATGGCAGTGCTGAGCAACTGAAAAAAACAGCACAGTATTTTTCCTTGGCACAGTCTGCAAAAGAGCTGACAGCTCAGCAGTAAAAAGCTGGTTAGAAGAAGAAGAAGAAGAAGAATGTATCGTCAATTAGGAGAGATAGAGGTTATTTATTGTATTACTCATTAATTAAAGAGTTTGTTTGAAAAATAAACTGCCCTTAAGATAGATTCGTCTATAAAGAAAACAGTAATGTGATTATTTTTTTTAATGAAAACCATTCTTTAAATACCTTTGCTACTTTATATATCTTTACACGCAATTTTAATCCTTACGCATTTAAACGTTAAAAAAAATTATATTAACACTTTAAAATAACAGTATATAAGGGAAATAACTGTATATTTTTAAAAATATATCAGCAATGTTAGATTTATCTTCCTAAATTAATTTAAGTTTCAATGAACTACCAGGCACATTGTTTGAATGATACTTATATTATAATAGACAAATACGAGTTGATATAAGCTTTGTCAAATAAACAAAATCTTATGGTGTTTAATCTATTAAGTAAGTATACAAAGAGAGCGAAAACATTAGCTTAAATAAAATGTAAAAAAAACTCAGCCAAAATGTTTTTTTTTTAATAATTATTGACAATGTGCAATTACATTGATCAATCCAGAGAATCTCTATTATTGCTTTCATTTATGCAAAAAAAAAATTTACGGTTTCCTGGTATAAAATTAGGACAAGTATTAAAGTTTAAAACAAGAAAGTATAAGGAAAAAAAAACAGATTGTAGGAAAGACGCAATTGTTATTACGAAATACACTTCGTATCCATATCCATGTCATCGCAATTCTTGGTATGCGTTGTTCATTTGTCAAAGAACATGTCCCGCAAACCTCATGCAACGCTCTATCACAACCTCACTAAAAGTTTGATTCCTTGTTGGAGACTCGGTCTCTGTAAAATGACTCCTAAAATTCGTCTCTGCCAAAAATTGCGGAGCACTGTTTATTTTATTTTATTTTATACTAGCGGATATTACACGTTGTCTTCGAGCTTTAGTCTGGGTATTACTGATTTAGGGGATTGGATGTAGATCTAAGTCAAACATGTTCCTTTATGATTTTTTTTTTTTGGCCACGACAATGATAGTAGAACGCCAAACTGAGATTACACGTTCAGTCGACATATTTATGTCTAATATAAAATACTATGAAAACGGATTTACCCGATTTTTTAAAAAAAGGTTCTTACTTTAATATAGATTAATTATTTTTATAATTATTATTATATATTCCTTCTGATTGTGGTATCACCCTACTGTCTAGGAAACATTTAGGCAAAGTTTTATCAATATTTGTTAAACAGTTTTAATTTCTATGCTGGACATATATACATACGCAGTCATACGCATTACTTTCTGCTTTATAGTATAGATATATGGTTAAATTACATTCTCGGTAATATATTCCGGAAGAACACTTAAGTTCTTGTTTTGTTTTTTAGCGGCCCCCGTAAGGGAAAAAGCCGCTATTAGGTTTCTGCAAAATGTCCGTCTGTTCGTCTGTCCGTCTGTCACACTTAGGGCGCCAAAACTAGAAGAGATACGAAAAATATTATTTCACCATTAAATGCGGCTTGAAAAGTTTAGGTTCAACGGCTAATTTTAGTTTTCTAAAAGCAAACCGTTTAATTAAAAAAAAATAATTATACAAGCGATTTTTTTTTAATAACAAAACACCAATTCTAAAACAATTACGTAAATGTAAGGGAGGAAATGTTACAATAAGAAAAGCTCTTCCAATATAAATATCACGCACATTTTTTAAAATGAACTTTTAGCAGCGACTTTCGTGTACTAGCGTAAAGCCCGGCCATGAAATGATTCTAAAGTAATTTCTTAAAGATTTTTTTAAAAATTTGTTTTGTGCCCCCATTAGAATGAAATAAGCATATTTTTTTGCGTTTTGTCTGTTGGTTGGTCTGTCCGTCACGGTTAGATAAAAAAAAAACTAAAGGCTTTTGAAAATATGATTTAACCTATACTGTTCCTTCAGAAATATTGCGATAGTCTAAGTATCTGTAATAAAACTAATCTTCTATTTTTACATTTAATATTGCATTCATTCTATTAATTATCTGTTTTTTTTTTCATAATTTTACGTATATTTTATCTAAATTACATCCAAATTATTAATAATAATAATCAATAAGATATAACGGGGGCCGCCTCTGAGTTTGTGTATCACACAAACTCTCTTTGTAATCTTGTTTTTGTTTTAATTTTGTGTCTGAATCTAGGTCAGTTTAAAGTTAATAAGGATGTTCAAGAATTTATTTTTGTTACCAAGACAAACTAATAACATTTTTACAAGACTTATATCAACTCACTTTGTCTATCCCTCTCTGTGTCTGGTAAAAAGTTTTAACATGTTTTTATTTCTTCCTTTTTACATTCTCAGTTCAAATTAAAAATTTGCACAATTAATTATTCTCTAAACCTGACAAGACATGAATCAATCAATAATTAACAACAAATAATTAGCTAAGTAGCTGTTAATGATTAATTATTTTGTATGTTAAAAAAGGGAAATAAATGCTACTTATTGAGAGATGTAAATGTATATATGGATTTCGTCCCATTATTACTTTTTGACAGGAATAGCCTACTCGAATACATCAAAAAATTAACGAAGTAGATAATCATTTGTTTTATCTAGCGGAATTTTCAATTAGTTTGTAGTACTAAATGGTTCGTTCCCTTAGATAAGCTTTGTTTTCAAAATGATTTTTTTCTATTGTTCATCTTTCTGCATTTTTTGTTGAGATAACTTCATGTGTAGGCCTAGTAGTTAAATATTCCAGTAGTTCGCGGAACACCAAGTTAGGCCACACAGAACTCTAGGGTCAAGCAAAATGCTGTTTGTGAAACACTGCTTTGTGATTGAATTTATAATTTAATGAGTACACTTTCTTTTTTATTGTTGCGATTTTTAAAATTCAATAAAGCTTTCTATTATGATTGTTTTTTGAGCTACATCTATGAGTATTCACTTGCTGTTAAATAAAATATAAATTTCTCATTTTCTTTGTTTTATAGGTTACTTTAAATTTATAATATTTTCTTACAGTTTGTAAGAATTTCACAAATGTGGCTTGTAGGAAGCCCATATGAATGGCAAGACAGACAGACTGACGAAAGAGCAGATGGAGGGGGGGGCAGTACATCATAGTCCACACCTCCCACTGGACGACGGTGGGATAGCGGCGGGAATTAGATCAAGAATATTGAGACAGAGCGTCAGTTTTAAGCGCTTAACGCACGACCAGGCAGCGCCGCAGGCAGCAGGAACTGAATTGAATGAAACTGCTTTACAAAGCAAATCATTTCATTGTGTGTTTTGATTCCCTTTAGTACGAGGTTTTAGACATTGGACTGGCATAGAAATTCTATAAACAATAACCTACATTTGTTTGGCAAACCAAAAGAAATCAAGGTTGTAAGATACACTTGTTCCTTCCATTAACGTTTATTTGTTGTATACTTATGTGCCCTTGTGTGTCTCAGATGAGACAATAAGCTACTAATATTTTTTTATACGTTTAAAAATTTGAACTTTATGGAAATGAAACAAGGTATGTCAACAGCATGGAATAACTAGAAATGTTTAAAAAAAAACTGCCATTGACAACGTTGGATTGAGCTAGTGATGTGTAAATTGAGACGTTTTATTTTCTCTGTAGTTTAAGAGACATATCAGGATACATTTCCCAAATCGCTTGGATTGAAAAATTGATTTGATGGTTGTTTACAGTTGTTTGTGCATTATAATTAGTCCGTACCTTATCAGAAGGTTTATGTTTTCCGAATTCTGGAATACTGTATTTATTTTGAGGAGTGTAAACAAAAACAATTAAATCTTGTTCCTACTTTATGCATTTATTCTACTTGCTGATTCGCTCCACTAATTGAACAATGTTTTGGACTTTCCTAGCAATGACTTATTTGCTTCAATCGATACGAGCTTTCTCTGTAGCCAATGTCAGTTTTTACCAAGTGACAAAAACGACTTTGGGAATATTTCCAACCTACAATAGCTCTTTATCACGTTCCAGGCTGCAGTGTTCCGCTTTATGTCTTACACATTCAAAGTCTTGTCAGAATGTCTTATACAATAACGTTAAGAAACTTTGCCTTGGGGGAGCTGACCTGGGCTCAACTGGGATCAAACCTTCGACTGGTCAACGCCTGTACTCGCAAAGCACTAAGTACTGCGACGTGTCGCTGGGCTATAACTCGACCATCATGAGAATTTACGGCCTGTGTCTGTCTGTCTCAAAGCCAGCACTGAACTTCTCGGCAGCTGATTCGGCTTGCAGAAGCAAACAGGGCCGTCTAGTGATAACAAAAAACAACGCCACCTATGATTCGCTGTTGAAGATCATGCAAGAGATGAGCATAGACTGGGTCTGGGTAGGCTTAGACGATCGCCAGACAGAGGGAACGTATGTCTGGTCAGACGGAACTGTAGCAATAAAATCACAGATGTTATTTTTAGCAGGTCAGCCGGACAACCTAAACGACTCAGATTGCATTGCCCTTTCAAGAACCTACCTCGGTTTGGATGACGTCAGCTGCTCGGGTTTAAAGATCTACATCTGTGAATATGTGTCTTAGTTTAATTTGATTTTAAAACGTATGCTTTAATTTGATTTTAAACGTATGCAATAATTGATTTTAAAACTTATGCAACACAAACCCACAACATTTCAAAGTATGTGAATATGAAAGCTTACAATTTATCACATTATGGCCTATGTAAACTACAAACAAGATTAATTATAAATAAAGATTGTAGTATTTTAGCCATGGTTGTAAGGTTTAATAATAATACCATGTAGGCCTACATACGGCTAAAATTAATACACAAGCAAATCCACTAGAGTTTGATTTTTTTTTCTTTCCATTCTTGACACCACGCCAACGTGATTACTCTCCAATCCACTTATTGGACAGCTACAACTCTTGACCGTGTGTCACAGTTGGCCACACATGTCGTAGAGTAACTGTGTCACCACATTTGTTTTCGTTACAAATGTAAAATGAATGGACCTCATTCACATTCTTATTTTATATGTCACAGACGTTACTTAAAAAAAAAAAAAAAAGAGGATTTCGTCCTAATCATCATGCATTTAGTCATACATATTTACCAATGACCTAATTCACCAGCCGTAAACAAACAACATTCAGCAACGTGTTTCTCTATTTTTTCTTACTAATTACGTAATGTATAATGGCTATCACGTGACAGTTGTTTTCGTTGTTTTATCAATATTATCACGTGGCTGAACGTTGTTTGTATACGATTGGTGAATGACGTTCGTTGTTATGATTCTAGATATTTGTATATTTATGGTACTGATGTATTTGTTGTTACTGTTTGTTGACTTGTAGAAGACAATGGAAGTTGGAACGTTAATATGAAAAGGTAAAGAAATATAATTATTTATGCAAATTTATAATCTCTCTCTACCTCTTCCTCCACTGTGGTTGATTGTAACTGTTTATATCATTAATTTGTATAACATCATTCTTTTGTATTACAATTATTTACATTAACATTCAATTATATATGCTCATTTGTTTAAACAATTATTTTTATTAGATTCATTTATATCCACATTTACCTATATCAATAATTTTTTTAACATACTTTTTATTTTTTTTAAAGATTATTACTTGTATATACAGCCAACCAACCTTTGTAAGATCGTTTTTTTCTCTGCTCGTAAAAACAGGAATAATAGATATGCGAAAAATTGATTCCCCCCTCCCCTGAATTCCACTTTTCCCCCCGAAATAAAACCTGGTAAGTGAGTTCGACATTGGAGCTCATAAACGTCTCCTTAATTAGTTCACTTTTTAATTAACAGACGCGGAAATAACCGCTGATATATGTTTATTTAAGATATCGATTGTCTAGACTTTCAGACCCAATTTAATTGTTAGATTAAAAAAGTAAAAAGTAAAGTTCCCCTTTCAGACCTTGTGGTCTATAGGACAGATGATGTAAAGGTCATCTGATTCTGTGGCCCACGGTTAACGAGGGTGTCATGTGGCCAGCACAACGACCAACCGCCTTTACTTTTCCCCAACTAATGTCAGGTACCCATTAGAGCTGGGTGGACTCAAGGGCGCCCGAAAATCCCGAAATAAAAATCCCAGTCTTCACGAGGATTCGAACCCGGGACCTCCAGTACGGAAGCCAAGCGCTTTACCGCCCAGCCACCGCGCCCTCAATTGTTAGATTATATACTTCAAAAGTTATAACGGTCAAATCAGAATTTTTCCTTGCATGGAATTAGTGTTTTTTTTCTCTTGTTAACCCTGGGCCATAAAAGCAGATGACCTTTACATCATCTGCTCTACGAACTACAAGGTCTGAAACAGGAACATGTTTTCCCAAAAGAAAAGCAAAACTATACAATTTCTAGGAAAATTTCATAAACCTTTTTCGAGAACTAGGTTCTCGATTCCGCTTCCAGTTACGAATTTGCAAGCTGAAAAGATAAATAGTAAACAAAGAACCATGAACATGTATTTGTGGTAAAATTTTTGTATGTAATAATTTTTACTAGTCGACCGGCGGCATAGCGTACGCCGCTATTTTGCAGGGCAGGCCTTAGGCACTGCAACATATGCGACCACAGTAGGTATCGCACTTTCTTTGGACACGTGCTAAATTTTAGGTGTATGCATTATTAAATTGAACAATTTTATAACATATAACAGATTTCCCGCGGCCTCTTGATTTACCAGGAGCCCCTTGGAAATCTCCTGAAATGTTATTAAATGCTATGCCGCCGGTCGAAAAAGTCCTGGAAATTTCCGGACATTATTAAAATCTTTTTAAAGTAAAAAAAAATATGCTATGAAATTTTGTGAATGAAAATAGTGCGGATTCGGATATATTATTTCCCATTCACACCATGCTGCGCTTTGGGATCTTCCCATTTATTTGTTATAAGTAAAGCGAATGCGTGAATTCATGAATAAAAAATTCTATGAATGGAGCTAAAAATGGTTAATTGACCTTAATTTACGCGATATAAGGAATAGAGTTGTATTCATGTAATAATGCTTTAGAAAAACATATTTGAATCTTAATTTGATTAAAATATGAAATGAATGGGCTATAATTAGTATGCTCATGTGCTAAAGCATGAAACTATCTTTGCGAAGAGAAATTCTATAATCTGGAGTCGAATTTGAGTTTTAGATCTAGATCTAGATCTAGATATATAGAGATGAGTTACCTTTCGTAATCATGTCTAATGAACGAATGTGGGTAATTAACTCTTTCTTTCCGTAATTATTTACCATATTCTGGTGGAATCAACGTTGGTATCGTCGATTCGGAGAGAAAGAGTTAAAGTACTTTCTAAAGTGAAACCTGAGAGTATACTCTATTTGTGTATTGTTGTTCAAGTTTCAATAGTCTTACGACACAAAAATCTGGTAATACTTTTAATATTATGACAAAAATTAAGAAGAAGAGAATTATATAAACCCCACTTTCATTCACAAAATAGTGCGGATTGGGATGCACCAATTTCCATTCACACCGCGTGCTGCTCCATGGGATCTTCCCAATTACTTGTTGCTCGTTTGACCTTTTACTTTGAGAATTATATATATAGAATATATTTATTTGCATCAACTAGGTATAAATTATTTCGTATTTTTTCAACATTTATTATTATTTACATAAAGCATTATTTATATCTTCTATCTTGAAGAGTTCTAATATTTTGATTTATTTAATAGTGTAACAGTAGATTTTTTTAGTGAAAGAAATACAAAGAAGTAGAATTAAAGTAACATCTGATTGAGTATATACAATGACAATTATTTAACCAGCTGAAATTACCTTGTAAGAAACGGCAATAAAAAACGTATGGGTTTTCCCATTCCATCATCAACTTAGTAAAATAGTTTTTGGTAAATTTATATAGAATATTTTTAATCTGTTGTATGTATCAAATATATTTTAATTTTCACCAATACATTTTGAGACCAGCAATATTTGAATTGAGAACAAAAATATTAAAAATGGACCCTTATTGGATGAATTGTGTTTGTTTTTAACGCAAGGTCTGAAGGGAAAACGTTTAATTAACTGACTCGGGTAATATTTTAAATTTATTTATGTTTTGGTAGATACTATCAATAGAATTTGAATGTGCGCATGACAAATTTAAATGTTTAAAAATTCATGTATTTCAAGAAATTAATTTTCATTTAAATAAAACTATTTATTTTATCTGCAAATAATGTTGTGAGAAATTTCACCTTGCTACCTATTACGGATAGTTTGATCTGTAAAATAAGTACTGTCACGGAGAGAAAGCGTGAATGGACATTTCAGGGGCGTAGCTAGGGGTTCGGGGGCCCGGGGGGATCGACCTCTTTGGGGGCCCCTTGCATTTTCACATTATTAAGACTCTTTTAATGATTAATGCCGTTGTTTATTAGCTAAATAATGGAATAGTGACAAATCTCAATTCATATCGCTTCACTTCGTGCATTCTATGCAGCAAAGACATCTATAACATCATCTACATCTATACTTTATAGTATTTATGACTTCACTGACATTAAATCCACGATAAGCCTTTCTTGCGTCATTGTACTTCTGTGATAGTTTTTGATGAACTTTAGCTTTGAGAATGACGCAATGGAAGTGGCCTGAGTTAGCGGTATTCGGAGGAGGTTGCAAGGTTTGAGCACACGTAATTACCATATGAAGCCTGTTTCCGCAATATGTCTATTGTGGATTGTATTACTGGTTTGTTGATGAAAACTGCTCGTACATCAATTACATCATTGAATAAGCGAGTTGCCATTTATTTCATCATACAAACAGGAAAAAGTAACACAGTTTGTCATAAGTGTGTCATCATCCAACAGGTGTCTTGGTTCAAGAAGAAAACCAAAGGTATCCATTTTTTCCAGCCTTTGAAATCTGTCCTTCATGTCAAGTTGAAATTTGTCCAGCACTTTTGTCGCAACACGTTTGACTTGCAGCTCTATTGACAGTCCTACATTAGAACTCAATTTCCTATAAAGTCTTTTCTTTTTTTCTGGTTGTTTTGATTACAGGGAATCCATAGTATTCATTACCTTCTTTTGCTTCTTCGTTAAATTGGGTGATCAGCTTCATCCGTTTCTCATCATTTTGCAGAACGCTTGAACGGATTTCAATTTATTTATTGTTTATGTTTTGTGCGAAAGCAGAAGAATTCGGAAAGTGTCTGAAGATTAAGAATCAGATACTGCTATGCTCGAGTATAGAAATACTCCGATTAGAATCACAACTGCTGATGAGTAGAAGACGCTGGGACATCATTCCAACTGATCCCAAACTGTTGAAACCATCGGTAACAGAAAATGCAGAGACATTACTCAAAGAAGGACAGATGAAAAGCAAAGTGAAATACGATGCAAAAACAAGACTACCCAAATGATTACTCTGTCGGAGAGAAAGCGAGAGTTCGTCTAGAACAAACATGGCAGAAAGCAGTTGTTATAAAAAAAAACATTACTCACACAGATCTTACATCATAAACAAATGATGGGAAAACAAACAGAAGAAATCAAAGCTTTTTGAACAAGAGTTTCGATGAAGATATCCTTGGGTATTATGATATGATACCGACGGAGACAACGAACAGTAAACTGTTAGAACTAACGAAACAGAGTGTTATAGAACCCTTTGTGCCAATCAAGACAACCAGAAGTGGTCGAATTATTAAAGTTTCTAGTAGAAAGGATGGATCGATATCTGGGGGTTAATTTGGAAAAAAAAAGTTGAACAATTTATGTACAGTTTTAAAAAAGGTGACAATTGTTTGATCTATCTCTGCAGAATGAAAAGCTGCCAGGTTGAGAAAGTGATTATCACAGTTAGGAAACATTGCTTTTGGATTTATGCCTAACAGACGTATTCGCAGGCCAGACAGACGGCCACTCATTGTGGCTACGTTATCATAGGTTTAACCAATGCGTAACGCTGTTTTGAAGCCCCACCCTGGTCAACCCGAATAATGGACAATTCTAGCATTATTAGGAATAACTATTTGATCTGTTATACTGGAATTCACTGTATATCATACAGTCTTAGTCCTGGCTAGTAGAGGCCTTAGAGGGTGGCAAGTGGGGCTGCCGCCCCAGGCCCCGCGCTTGAGGGGGGCCCCGCGATCGAAGATTTTAATGTCACAAACTTGATCACCACAAAATTTTCTAATAAAATCCGATTGGATGTCGATGTTAATATACGAAATAAAATATTTGGATTGGTTGCTTATTGTGTTTTTGTCCCAATAGGCTATGGTCATGGGAGTAATTTTTTAACTTTTTTAAGTTGAAAGAATTTTCTTTATGCAGAACAATTACAATACAGTATATTTAGGACTTAAAGCGTCTAATAGTAAGGCAGCAATGGCTACGCAATCTTCTATGTTTTGTAAGAAAAATAAAGAAGGCCCACAGCGTTAAGGCGGACATACTGTCTTGTTTTTTTTACAGCGTTAGAGACGGATAAGCCGGTTAGCGTGATGTGGTACGGTATATATAGTTTATCCTTACGGGCCCCGCACATGACACACGCACAGGGCCCCGCGCACTGCTAAAGACCCCCCTGTAATCGTGGCAACAAAGAGAGTAATATTCTTAGTATTTGCTGCAAGTACGTTTGATCTCTTTTGAAAGTAAAATAAATCGCCAACAAATCTATTAAAGATTTGCATTTTAAAATGTAAAACTAACTTTAACTTTTCTCTTTCGGAAAACATGTTAAAACGTACTGGTACTTGACACTATTTGTAAATCAAATATATTAATTTATGTATTTACAAACAAATTTCGGACACCCGTTTGGGGGACCCTCCTAAGTGGGGGCACGGGGGGATTTTGAAAAGCTCCCCCCCTCCCTCCCCATACGCTACGCCACTGGGGCATTTCTAATAATTCTTTTATTTATTGAATATTTGCAGTGTTTTGGTGGCATGTATATCAGCGGCAGGTTAAAAAAAAACTGAGATAAAGGCAGGAAAAGGGATAAAAGGTATTTAAAAGGGATGCATCAGTAATTTGGCGGAACAGACGTTAGTAATGTGTTTGAATTGAAATGTATTTCTATGATTTTCTCCTCTTCCGAATCAGCACTTCTGCAAATACAGCTCAACATGCAACACATAAAAACTACAAGAACTTGACAACAAGGGTTCCAATTAACGTGGCACTAAGTAAATTGGCACAACTGTCAACACAATAAACTGACTAGAAATGTTACAAAGTGCATCGCCGTATTAACGTACTAAACTCTGCTGTGTCTATCTCTTCCTGGACTCGTACGTTTCATTTGAGGGCTCCACCAGGACCGACTCCATGGCCGACAGTTCCAGTCCCCTCTCTGTCCTGTACTGAACTGTACTGCCTTACACACTCTGGTCTCTGGTCCACCAAGGTTTCTGATAAAATGACTATAACACGGGTAATACTCACGTGCAACGCTCATACCAGTACTGTCCCTTGTCCGGCGTACAGGTTGCTGAGGAAAAAAGAACAACGCTTGCGAAAGAAAAACGCCAGAGAAGGAAAGCAAGGCAAACGACACTAGCTCCAGCTGGAATTACCTGCCCAGAGTGCGGCCGAACATTCCGGGCTCGCATAGGTCTCACCAGCCACATGAGGAGGCACAAAACCCCAGTGCAAAGCCCTCAGCCCACTGGATGACAAAGTGGTCATCATCGAACCACGATGGACGAACCACACACTGTCCCTTGTCCATCGACATATCACGCTGAATTTTACAATACTGGCCTGTGTCACATGTGTCACCTGATTATTGTGTCGCCAATAGGGTTAAAACATTATGGTACATTTATGTAATGTGTTACTTTTTATTAAAGTGATTTCTAGTTTCGGAATAAAAGCTTTGTATTTATTGTTAAAAGTTAAAAGATCTCAGTAACCTTGTATACTATCCGCATCATGTTATAGTCGAGTGTTCAGTCATTGTTTAAAAGAAGAGAAAACTATTACATTGAACCCCAGAAACGGATTGTCTGATCAACACAATCTCTTTGTAATCATCAACATTTCAAATAAACATATTGTATCACCAAAAACCAAACCTATCTTTTTGAAGTACACTAACTGTTTCTTTTCCCAATCACTTGTTCTAAAGTTAGTAGTTACAGACTAGCGCTGCTAGATCATCCCTAGCTGTACAGCTTAGATTTTAGGTCAGCTTGATTTGAGAAAGGGTGTGCGGTACGTGACAAAAAACGTGTCTAGTTTTTTAAGGGGAAAAAACGATATACTTACCCATATATGTAAATACTGAAGTATTAAATTTCCTTTGTTGGTAGTAAACAATAATTAAAAGCTAGTGCTATTAGAGCTTTTCCCTAGTGCTATTAGAGCTTTTCCCTA
>JADKLZ010081101.1:337525-363766 GCA_021533235.1 Biomphalaria straminea | reverse complement strand
GAGCTTTTCCCTAGTGCTATTAGAGCTTTTCCCTAGTGCTATTAGAGCTATTCCCTAGTGCTACTAGAGCATAGGATGGGTTGCCTGAGTCATCCAGGAAACCTATAACTTGTCAGAATGTAAGTTATCGGTTAACATGCATGACTAGATGCAGGACGCTTAGGTCGTAATATTCCTTTTTTTAAGTAACGTCTGTATTATATAAGATAAGAAAAAGATAAGCTAGTGATTAATTGACTAATTAGTTAATCTCTGGTTCATGTGTTGTCTACGCCATTGAATGATTGAGCAATGTTTCTATATCACGCGAGAATGGGAGTGACAGAAATAATGTGTTGAATCTTTTTGCCAGACAGACAAAATGAATTTTTGTATAAGCTTTGTAACAATATAAACTTTTTTCATAGTATAATATTTACTATTTATTTGTGACGGTACAAACCGGTACTGCAGAACAGCACCTTTCTCAATGTTCGGAAAATATTACTTCTGTAGTGTATTATTAATTTATTAGTAGTTAATTATTTATTTATTAGTGGTTAAATGTTAGGCAAGCCATCACTGAATACCGGCGACTATTAAAAAAAAAAATATTCATATTAACTCTTTGACCACGCAACAACGCTCCCATCGTTGATTCTATCCAGACATAAAAGCTATTCCGCCCAAACGTGGAAAATAATTACGGTGTGAAAGAGTTAAGTATTATAGAATACAGAAAAGTATTTGCACAATTGTCCAGCTCATTTCTCGTCCAGCAATACCTCTCTCTCTCTCTCTTTCATTAAACCTTACAGTATGTAATCATTGTTGCTAGTTTTACGTGAACTGAGCATAATAGTTTTGGAAAATACATTATAGAACTCAGGGAAGACAACTTCAAATTGTCGAGACGCTACTATAGTTTAAAAAGGGGAAATCAATGCTTTCCGTTTTTTACATGAAAATGAAAAGGTCAATTATAATTCTTAGCTTTAAAAAAAATTAGATTAATATTTCTTCTGCTGTTTATATTGGTTAAATAAGAAATAGTTTTCATTGGATAATACTTCAGTGGTCATTGTAAGTAAATGTAGAGTCACCTGTTACCTATGCCTTAGTCTGGTGGACCGTTGGGGCACCAAGCAAGACTTGCAGACCGTCTTTCTCCATTCCTCTCTATCCTTTGTCATGATTAGAACTTCTTTCATTGGTAGGCCCGTCCATTCTTTTATGCTGTCTTCCCAGCGCTTTCTCTGTCTGCCTCTTCTTCTTTTTTCTGGTACTGTTCCTTGGAGGAAGGTCTCTGCGAACCCCGAAGAAAATGTATAGACGCAGTCTTAATTGTTTTGTGTGTCTCTGTTTATTTTGAATGTTGTCGGCTATTGTTTGCCCAGAGATATATCACATCCCCAAGGCAGGTAGTGTTGGAGTTCCACAAAGAATCAGTATGAATAAATGAAAGCAAGAGAATTTTTTTTTCTTATTATGAGTAAAAAATAAAAAAAAATTATAATAGATATAAAAAGATTTTGAAAGAATCTGGATCATAATAAGCACATTCTTCCAAGGCGATGCGTGTTTTTAGAACTAATATTGAACTACTAGTCGACCGGCGGTTTAGCATACACAGCTATTTTGCAGGGCAGGCCTTAGGCACTGCAACATATGCAACCGCAGTGGGTCCCGCACTTTCTTTGAACCAGTGCTAATTTTTAGGTGTATAAATTATTTAATTAAACCATTTTATAAAATAAATTTGATTTCCCGCGGCCTCTTGATTTACCAGGAGCCCCTGGAAATCTCCTGAAATGTTATTAAATATAGGCCTACGAAAAAGTCATGGGAACCTCCGATTACATTTTCTTACCACAAAAAAATGCATTTGGTTAGGCAAACCAAAAAAAACAACAACAAAAAACAAGGTTACAAAGACAGTTTGTGTGGAAACACAAACTTAAAACTAAATCCTAAAGTGGTTCAATTAAGCAGGCTTCAATGTTTTCAGAAGCAACATCCGATTGAAATTATATCAACGACGAATAGGAATGAAGAAAGAAGGTTGTCAGATCGTGTGCTCTGACCCAGCGGTCCAGCTGATCGTAGGATAGGTAGGGGTTTGTAATATGAAAACTTTAATAACAATTTTTGTTAAAAAGAATGATTTAAAGAAAATGCAAGTTATAACATTATTAATTATCTTAAATTAAGTCCGACTTATATTACATACTAAATATATTTTTTCTCTTTAAAAATTAATAAACATTGTTTGTGTGTAAATATGGTACTTTGTATAACACAAGTCACATATTTTACAATCAAAATATGAAAAAAAAAAAATTGACAATAAAATCTAAGCCGTTAATAGCGTCTTTTCCCCTTTCAGGACACGCAAAAAAAGGTAAAACAAAACAAACGTTTCAGAAAATTTACGTGGGTAAACTGTATCTTTTCATTATTTTGTAAAAAATTTACTATGAAGTGTTTCTACACAAGTGTTTTTCATTATGAGTAGAGAGAATATTATTTTTTTATAGTTTCACTTTGAACTTAGTGAAACAAATATAAACGACGAAGATATTAAAAAAAAAGAAGATTTCCAGACAGACTCAAGCAATTTTGTCAAGAAGTTTGTGTTGCGTTTTGAATCTGCACAGAGTGTTTCAGTCAGAGACAGAATTTGAACTATTTTAATTAACTTTCAAAGGCGTTTCTAATTTATTCTCTTATTAACGTTTTAGTAACTGTGTACTTGTACACTACATAGAAATACAAAAATTGACCACACGTGGTCACACTTTTGAATCGTTCATTACAAGTTAGAAATGTCATTGTACCTCAGAGAAGTGATCTTTGCATAAGTCCCTTACAGAGATCTACTCTCCATGGACTCTTTGTCATGTTAGCGCCTTGAGCCTACGTTATGTCTGTTAGCCGCACTGTGTATACATTAAATTATAATTATTATTATTATGTTAGAAAAGAACGAGTATTTATTCTCTGGCGCAGCCAGGGTCGAGTTTCGTTAAAAGGGCGACAAAATAGATCGTATTTCCTTTATCAGTTTCCACATAGGAATTTTTTTTTGATATGGCAGTTCTGCAGCAGCGCGAGCACGTTACCCTGCCTCAACGTGACGCTCGCGTGGAATCGGCTCACCAGAGGAAGTGGCTAGGCGAGAGGGTAACAAACAGGACTCCCGTGGGAGAACCCACGGGTGGACGAGAGTTCACCTCTTGCACGGCGCGAAGTAGCACGAAAGCTCCCACAACCCTGTAACGAATCCATGCGCCGTTCCTCAAGGGAGCGTTACAATAATGGCGTATCCCGCACGGTTAGCTTGGTACAACGAAGGAAAATGGTGGCGGCCCCCGGTACCACTTGGCCTTCGGCAATGATTTCTAGTCCATGTGTCCGTAGTGCTGGTGGTATTGGAAACAGCATACCATATATATATTATAGCTTTTATATAGCGCTACTTTCATGCTTATAGCATGCTCAGAGCGCTTTGGTCCAATCTCATTCGTGGACCAGTGGGGGGGAGGGGGTATCTAGGAGTTGGTTTCCCGTGCTGCCTTTGGGCGCTCAGTAAACACAACTCTGCCCGAGTCGGGTGTCGAACCTCGAGCCCCCTTCTAGGTAGCCAAGTAAACCAAGCTCAAGCCGCACTTAGCCTCTCGACCACGCTTCCCACATATAGACATTGACTCGGGTATCTCCCAGACTGGCCTGTACGGTCCGACAGTTTTTTTTTTTACTGTTTGATATTTGTTCTCGGACGGATTCAGACAGGTTTTTTTTTTCAATCTTAGAGCTGCTCAGCTCTTAGACTAGCAGTCTGCAGTCTGCAGAAGTACCACCCTCTGACAGGCAACGAGTGCCTTAAAGGTATCTGTGAGGTCAGTTGTTGTTATCCTCTCGGTTGATATGACATTGGGGTATATTGTTGTTTCTTATGTCCATGTAGTCCATGTAATCTTGGAGTTTTCTTTGACTCAACACTATCTTTCGACCCACACATAAGGCAGCTCTGCAAGGGTCTTTATCTGCAGCTGCGCAGATTAAACAGATCCGACCATATCTAACAACGGAGTCAACAAAAACGCTAGCTGTGGCATTCATACTCTCCCGCCTTAATTATTGCAACGCCGTACTATCATGTATACCCTATGACAAAATAGCCAAGCTGCAACGTATTCAGAACAACGCCGCACGAATAGTTCTTAAAAAATCAAGACGAGAATCTGCTACTACGCTCTTGCGCACGCTCCATTGGCTTCCTGTGAAAGCAAGAATCGATTACAAGGTCGCCACACTTTGTCATCAGTGTATATACAACAAAGAGATGCCCTTGTACCTTAGAGAACTGATTACTCCATATGTCCCCCAGAGAGCCCTACGCTCAATGGACTCCACGCTTTTAGTGGTGCCACGTTTCTCCCTCAAAAGCTACGGTCTGCGGGCTTTTTCAGTTCACTGACCAAAGTTTTGGAACTGACTCCAAATTGATCTCAGACAAACAACATGCTTCACCACTTTTAAGAAGAATAGTAAGACCTATTTGTTAAGAACTTTTTTAGATTGGTTTGTTATGTCCTATGTTTGTGTTTGTAATGTTTTACAGCGCCTTGAGGCTACGTTTTTGTTTGTTAACAGCGCTTTATAAATAAAATTATTATTATTAGATAACTTTCATAAACGCTTAATCTCCAAGCCTAGGTTCCCATAATTTCGTTGTTTTTTCTAAACTCAGTTTTTTTTAAGTTATGAGATAGGGGTACGGCAATGTCGATAATGGTAGCGGCTTTTTCCTTTTTATCGATGAGCAGCAGATCAGGGCGATAAAAATCTACTGTTTTGTCGGTCAAAATAGGTCTATCCCAGTACAGCAGATAATCAGCAGACTCGAGAACCTCTTGCGGCGAGTATTTGTAATAAGGAGGAATATCCTTCCCGATCAAATCGTGTGTCAAAGCCAAGTGCTGGTGTATCAGCTTAGCAACTTGGTTATGGCGACCTAAGTAGGCAGATTCCGATAGGGCTGAACATCCTGCCATTATGTGTTCAATTGACTCACCAACATTTCCACATTTTCGGCATTTGTCAACAATATTGAGTTTTAGGATATGTTTCTCGTAATTTTTTGTCCTAATTAGTCTGTCCTGTATTGATGTAACAAAGCCTTCAGTTTCAGAGTAGAGATGACCTTCTTGGAGCTATGCTAAAGAAGCAGTCTTGTCAATGTTGTCCCCATGTAGTAAAGCTGGGAATTTTCCGTGGAGTGCTTTTTCTTCCCAGTGATGAATCTCATGCCCTGCGTCGTCCAGTCCGTTATTAACATCAACATTGTGTAGGTTCAGAGGGGTCGCATCGGAGACGTATTTGCGTAGGAAGGAAACTAGTTCGTTGCTGGAGGCGTGCAGTTTGGATCGTATTATTATTATTATTATTATTATAAAAGAACGAGTATTCTTTCTCTGGCGCAGCCAGGGTCGAGTTTCGTTAAAGGGAAACAAAATTCATTGTAGTCCCTTTATCAGTTTCCACTGAGGAATTTTCTGGTGATGTGGCAGGTCTGCAGCAGTACCGCCCTCTGACAGGCAACGAGAATGTTCCTAGGAATGCCAAGGGCCTTGAAGGTATCTGTGAGGTCAGTTGTTATTATCCCCTCGGTTGATATGATCTTTTATTCATATTGGACTTGGATATATTGTATCAATTTCTTATTGTAATGGCTAGGATTGCCTTTATCATTTGTTGTATTATTATTGTACAATAAAAGCAACGTCTGCTATCTTGGAAGTTCATTAATCATTTCACGTGTGCTGTCTTAGCAGTTTACAACTTATTGTTAGATATACCTACGCACTAGCCAATCTAGTGCGCATCAAAGTGCATCAATACAGGCCAGAAGAGGCACGAGCAATACCACCACACATTCGCGTTATCAGAACACAACTACAAAATTTGTGTTACACTAATAAGCTACATATACGCTCTCTCACACGCAATGCAATGACTGCACAGACCTTGATTATGATATCGTGAGAGCATCCTAAGTAATGTGTAACCTTTAATTTCAGTTTTATTGCTAAAGCTTCGACTGATGGCCAAAGCTGTTAAATCATGACAACAAGTAAGGACCAGAATCGATAACCCCCCCTCTCTTGTACACAGATGCACATATAGGCAGAAGTATAAACGCATATGCGCACACAGGCTAACACGAAAACAATGCACATGAAATCACGATCTCGCATTTTTATTATCGGCCCCCGTAAGGGGAAAAAGCCGCTATTAGGTTTGTGCAAAATGTCCGTCTGTCCGTCTGTCCGTCTGTCCGTCTGTCAAACTCAGGGCGCCAAAACTAGAAGAGATACGAAAAATATTTTTTCACCATTAAATGCGGCTTGAAAAGTTTAGGTGCAACGGCTACTTTTAGTTTTCTAAAAGCAAACCGTTTAATTTATAAAATTAATTATGCAAGCGATTTTTTAATAACAAAACACCAATTCTAAAACAATTGTAAATGTAAGGGAGGAAATGTTGCTATAAGAAATGCTTCCGGCATGTACATATCATGCACATTTTTTTAAATGAACTTTTAGCAGCGGCTTTCGTGTACTAGCGTAAAGCCCGGAAATGACATGATTCTAAACTAATTTCTTAATTTAAAAAAAAAATCAGATTTAAAAAAAAAATTGTTTAGTGCCCCCATTAGAATAAAACAATCATATTTTTGTGCGTTTTGTCTGTTGGTTGGTCTGTCCGACACGGTTAGAAAAAAACACTAAAGGCTTTTGAAAATATGATTTAACCTTTACTGTTCTTTCAGAAATATTGAGATAGATTAAGGATTGGTGCATACAGGAATTGAGCAAGGGACTTAGAAGGAACATCCGAAACATCTTGCGAATAGGCGGATCTGACAGGGATCCGACTCCGACGGGGGCCGCCTCTGAGTTTGTGTATCACACAAACTCTCTTTGTAATCTTGTTATTATCATAATTAAAATACAATTGAAATGATGATATAGAAATAATGTGATTTTTGTTTCCGAATGATTAAAGTCTGAGTACTGCAAAATCTCAAAATAGAGATGTTTAGATTTGTATCGTTGTATTCTTTCCTTCTTTGTATTCTTATTTTTAGTTCGTAAAGAGCGTGCGAACTGGTAATTGCACACAAAGTGCACATAATAACAATGATAAGGTATGTCATCGAGTTCTAAGATAAGTGAGGAATGCTGTTTTCTCACGGCTGCGCAGCCTCTGCTGTGAGGAGAGGGAAGGAGAGGGGTTATTTAAAGGAAGGTAGCCGTGCAGACTTGAATTCCAACTCCAGGTCTCAAGTCTCTTCGAGCAGACATACTAGCTAATAAATCAGATAGATACTTATGAATTAAAAGGTTTCATTTTTTTAAATCTATTTTAAGTTTCAAAGTTAAGGGCGACAAACTATTTTTTTTTCCACAAGGCTTATCTTTCCTTAGCTATTACTGATTTGTATATAAGTTATATTAATTCTCACGAATAGATAAAAAATAAAGGATGCAATTTTCATTTTTTGTTTGTTTTGTTTAAGGGGATATGAATAATTGTGAAAAATGTTAACTTCCTATGAGAATGGGAATGAGAAATAATATGCGCGAAATTTGTTCCAAACAGACATACAGAGAGAATGAGTTGATAAAAGCTTTTTAAAAAGGAAAAAACCTACAAGAAACAATCATTTATTCATCCCGGTAGCGCTACTTCCCATTGAGGCACCTGACCTGCTTTTGCATATCTCTTAATTCTGATCTAACTTTTGCTCTACGTCTCCAAGCAGGACTTTAAACTGTTGTAGATATGTATCAACGTCATTAAGGCACTGTAATCCTCTTCTGCCTTTTGGTCTGAGTCGGTGAACAACCTTTTTTTCCTTTGTTCTCAAGCATTCTTTCTGGTGACTTGAGGGTTAACAAACAAACAAATAGAAAACAAAACGAAATATGAAAGGCCTTTAAAATTCGTGAAGACATTTTAATAGCAAAAAATAACACATATGTTCAAAGAGACCTTGTCTAATTTATCAGTTATGAACAGAAGTTTAATAAACTTTTAGAAGGATTGAAATTAATTGTTATGACATTTAGAGCATATATTAAGTTTATATTAAGGATATATTAAGTGAAATACTGAAAATAGTATGTTTTGAAAAAATATGCATTGCTACTAAAGTACTTATTTTACATGAAAAAAAAGTATAGCAGCTTGGTGAACTTGGCAATTAAAGCTCCAAACATAAAGAGTCATACATACAATAAAGTGATCAAAGTCACACAAGAGAGAACTCTTAAAAGCTAAACTCGTGAAGAACTACGGTACCTCCAAATTGAATATTACGAATATTCTCTGGTTTTCTTGACGTTTTGAAACTCGAGTAAAGTTTATCTTGTATGTAGACTTCAACTGAGCCTTGAAGAATTAGAAGGTACATTTCAAACTCCTTATTTAGAACAAACGGGTAGTCATAAGACACGAATGTGCCTGACCACTGCCCATTAGTTTTGGAATCGATGGTGACAAACCTGGATTTGCACTCAGAGTCCAAGCAATTGCCTTTACCGGAACACTGTAATGTACATCTGGCTCTGAACTGGTAGTTAGTGTTTAAGAAGTCTTCAACTAGGTCGATATATAGATTATCATACTTTAATAATGTTACTCTGATGTAAATCTGAAAAGAGTCATTCAAATACGGTAACATTGTCATAAATGGAATTGCATTAACTTTTTTTTGTATTGAAATAAAGAAAATATTCTAATTCGCTGATTGAAATATATATATATATATATATATATAAATATATATATATATATATATATATATATATATTGTTATAACTCCGCCATGCCCAACGCCATCCAGTCTAGTACAGAGATGCACTATTAGTGAATAGATTGAAGTCGGATGCTGACATGAGAGGAGACTAACGATTTCCGCCCAAGGCTAGAGAGTGGAAATGAAGACACTGTGCTAAGAGAAGATGTTGTCTTGTGTAACTGGAATGTCTTGTAAATGAACATATATGTCGTCGTTAAGTTTGCCTTTCCTTAAATTATTGTTATGGTGTCAAAAGTGGGATTTTATAGGCAACTCAACGAAAGGAGGTAGGATTTGATTACAATGGCATCGTTGAAATTATTAGATCAACTCTCTATTAAAGAGCTTAGGAAGGAACTCCAAAACCGATATCTGATAAGTGGTGGTACCACCAAGGAGGTGCTCACATCTCGTCTCCGGCAGGGTATATTAGAAGAAGACGAAGATCCGGATACCTACTTATTTAAAATTAAACTGGAGATTTATGGGCTAATTTGAAAAATGCATAAATGTATTGGTGCACTGTGTGAACAAATTAATAGGATGATGAACAACGTAGATAAAATTGTTATCACAAGTAGAATGCCAATTAGACCAAATTGATAAAATTGAGTCGCAAGTAAAAGGAGGAATGAATTCGATGATGAAGGAACAGTTGCCCGTGAACTCGTTGGTGAAGAAGTTGCATTGTCAGGACTGTGGCTGTACAAACAGTGGGGATGGAGACGCTGGGGATTGGAGCGCCGTCTGTGTCTGTTTTGTAAGCAAGTCGATTGCTGCGACGATGTCAAAAGAAAAGAGAGAAATAAAGAAACTGAAGTCTGCTATGTACCCGAAGCGTTTGTTCCTGTTGCACCTGTTAGCAGTACCTCAATCAGCCTGACAGATCGAGACAGCGTTGGGTCTGCGTCTAAGCCTATTGCTATAGACCTTAAAGACCTCTGCCTATCTGCCGGTGCCCACGAGGGAAATATGAAGCTCGTCGACTGCATGCAGAACTTGAGTATGACCTGTACGTGCGGCGCATCACACACTGAATGTATATGCCAAGAAAAAAAAAAACAAAATATGTGTACGTGTTCCATCATCATTGACACTGGCATAAATGAATGTCAGTCAACCCACTCTAAATCTGAACTGTCAAGAGGAAGACATCTTTCACTTGAACTTGAAGACTTGTGGACTTGAGACTGTTAGCTGAGGATGACTGCGGTGCATTGGACTTTGTTTGCAACGTGGCTGCATGTGAACCTGCAGTGTGTGTAACGGCCACGTCATCGTCGCAACAACAGCCTGGTCAACTGGAGAAAGAGAAAGCGGCACTCGAGGAAAACAATGCGGATGGCTTCGTGGTGAACACGCTCCCTGAGCCTGTGGCTCCCACTGATCGAATTCCACCTGAACTGTCAAACCTCAGCTGCAGTGTTTTCTTTTCGGGAAGAAAAGCGCTAAGTCGGGGTCAATGTTATGGCTTCGCCATGCGCACCGCCATCCTGGCTAGTGCAGAGATGCGCACTATTAGTGAATAGACAGAAGTCGGATGTTGACATGAGAGTAGACTAACGATTTCCGCCCAAAGTTAGAGAGTGGAAATAAAAACTCTGTGCTAAGAGAATGCTGTCTTGTATAACTGGAATGTCTTGTAAGTAAACGTATATGTCCTCATTGAGGTCGCCTTTCCTTAAATTATTACTGTCTTATTATTATTGTCTTGTTTTGATGTTTTATTCAGTTTTGCGATTAAAATTTTATTTTTACAGCAAAACTTTCGTAAATAGAGATATAAATGAAGTGCTTACCAAGTCCCCAGCACTAAACCCAGACGGCACAGCGTAACTTTCAGAGAAAACCAATGGAGATATACGTTTCTCGACTTCTGATGACACCACCGTCCTTCTCTTTACGTAAAACTCTGTTCCATGATCTGGAAACCAAAGTCCACTGATAGAGGACCTGTAGCAAGGGGTGCACGTCAGGTCCTTAGCGCATCTCAGCGCAGCGCATTCGACGTTGCTCAGACAATTCATAGCTAAGGTCTTGGTCTGTGATGTGTGGTTAGATTGACAGCCACTGAACTCGACGTTAGAGTAGAGTATAAAGGCGGCAGCACTGCTCTCATTTATTAAACGTACGTTTTCAATGCCCGCTGAAAACAAATAATCAATAATTGTTTTAAAATATTTTGTAATAAACCTGTTTGTGTATTAAATCTTTAATGTCTGAGTGATGAATAGTCAATGAAAGGGTTCAGCTTATGTTCTTTACATGTATTTATTTTATTTATAGAAATTATGGAAACAACAAGAATATAACCTTTTAAAAGAAGATAACTTAACACAATGATAATGAAACTAAAGTTAACATTTTCAAGAGGCAAAGAAAAATTACTGAATTTGAACCAAGTTGACAATATAGGAGATATAGTAGTACAAGAATAGGGAATCCAAAAACTATTAGCGAACATTAAATCGAATAAAGCGTCTGTACTTGATGCTATTCAAGCTAGATTACTCAATTAACTTATGCACCAGTGTTCAAAATACTTTTTCAAGCATCTCTTAACCAGGGCAGAGTACCAAGGAACTGGAAAGAAGCTAACGTCACTCTTCTATTTAAGAAAGGTGAAAAATCTGACCCAGGAAACTACAGACTAGTATCACTAACCAGAATCACATGTAAAATCCTAGAAAAGACCAGTATCACTAACCAGAACCACATGTAAAATCCTAGAACACATAATATGTAGCAACATCATTAACTACTTAGACAAACATAATGTCCTTACTCCATACCAACATGGCTTTATGAAATATAGATCATGTAAAACACAAATCATAGGACTAATTGATGATTTTTCAAAATGTTTAATAGCGATCAAATAGATGTTATCTTTCTAGATTTTTCCAAAGGCTTTTGACCAAGCTTATCACTTTGTTTGCTTAAATAATTAAAATATTTTAACATTGATGGTTCATTGCAGCTATGGATTAAGGATTTTCTGATAGGAGAGAAAAAACTGTAATAATAAATGGTTTTAAAGTAACACCTATAACAAAGTGCAATTGCAGATGTGGATTAAGAATTTTTTTGATAGAAGAGAACTAACTGTAATAATAAATGGCTTTCAATTAATACCAGTAACAGTTAACTCGGAAACACCTTGAGGAACAGTCTGCCTGATAAGATATAAATGATATAGCTTATATTGCTTTTACTTTACGGTCTTGTTTTATCAGAAAGGTAGGACCTACCTGAACGAACTAATTGCTTTATTTCGATTGCTTCCTTCTTGTTAGCCTCCAGAATTTGCTTGACTTCACTTCTTTCTGCTAGTAAATCGATCACAATAGGAACCAAATCATCTAAACTTGTTTTCTCCACTGTTATTTCTAATGAAGTCTTCAACGTTTCCAGCTTGCCCTGGTGGTTGAAGACGTTGGCTCCACACACGTATTTACCAGACTGTGAAGGATTTGGCTTTGGCAATTTGATCTCAAGATAAGAGACATTGAAGTCCTGGTCAGAGAGCTGGCCTTGAACTTCACTCAAACTTGTGTCCCGACTGATTCCAACGTGTTGATCACTTGAAATGGTAGCCAGAACTCCGTTGGTCTCTGAAGAAATTAATTAAACTAGTTCTTGTTTTTAAGAAGATTTAGTTCTAAAGTTATGATGCTGTATTTCGGATTTGGGTCAAAGAGTTCATACGTTTTTTTTTTGGTTTGTTTTAAAAAGCAAGATTAACTTTTTCTCCGAACTGACGATACCATCGTTGATTTAACCAGAATGTGGTAAATAATTAAGGAAAGAAAGAGTTAATAATTAAAAGTAAAGTTTCGCTTTTCAGAACTAGCGTTCAGGCCAGATGGTGTTAAGGTCACATCTATTTCTTTGGCAAACCGTTAACAAGCAGGGTGTCATGTGGCCACCAAAATGACCGAATGCCATTACTTTACCCGACTTAAGTCAGGTACCCATTAGAGTTTCAGTGGACTCAGGGGCGCTAAAAATCTCAAAATTTAAAATCACAATCTCCACCGAGATTCAAACCAGTAGCCTAAATTTAAAAGCCAAGCGTTTATTCACTTAGCCATAGTTTCTGAAGATGAATATGAGGTAGTAAAAAAAAACAACAACTACAACAAACAAACAAACAAAAAACAACAGCAACAATAACAAAATGAAATACTAAAAAAAAAAGCTTTACATGAGTTTTCTGTCACTGGAATTATGCGCTTATTCTGTTATAGCCTACTGAGACCAATGACTTTTTAAACGTAAAAGTCACACATCGACTAGGAAGTTGACTTCAATTGAACTACTTGTTTTTTTATTTTCTTTTTATTATATATAACTATATTGAATAAAGAACGTTGGTTAATCATTATTTATCATCTATCCCACAAAATAATTTAACCTAGTGATGTTTATCAAAATTCTTTTCATAAAACACCAAAAGTGATGTTAATTGTCACTTTCCACTACATCTATTACTTCTGGTGTGTGTGTGTGTGTGGGGGGTCTAGATACACTGCTCTGGGAATCACTGTATATTTACAGTAATTTGTATTTGTTTTGAATTGAAAAGTCACTTTCAATTAGACATCGGTGTTAAAAAAAATAAAATTAAAAAAATCAAACCTGCTTGCTTTTTTTTTTAAATGTAAAGTTATCAATAATGTCTATTTCTTGAGCAGGTTGTAGTTAGGACTGCTTACCTCCTAATCATTCTTCGGACGACAATAAAAGCAGTGGCGTAGCTAGGGTGGGGAAGGTTGAGAAGAATTTCGATACCCCCTTTGGCTCCGACTTGAGAGAAGCCCTCAAAACAGTTTTCGAATATTTTTTTTTTCATTAAATATTAAATATTACTCCATTATCTCATGTCATGGTGTTGAATGTTTAAAAGCTGGGGCCAGAAATGAGGCCAAACCCTCGGGCCCCCAAAATGATGGCAAATTTCTAGTTTCACCACTTACGAAAGGTATTATTAAATATTGAAGCAGGATAGACACAAAAAATTTGCAGTTAACGAACTGTCACTGATATAGCAAATGTTTTGAATAACATGGTAAACATACGAGTAAGAAGAAAAAACAATCAAACAGAACAACCGTATTTGCTCTGGCCAATACATACATACAAATGCAACAAAAACATGAATTATTGTCAACAAGATATGCTCCAGCTATTGTATATCTATGACTCTAAATATTGTATTATTATATTACCATGACGAATGTACATGTATTGAACTGTGAAATTTTTACTTTCCTCTTTCTTTGACACCTGCAATTAGATTATTAAAAATATTCATTATTATTAATAACAGGCGAATCGCAAAAAAATATAAATCATTGATTCCCAAAGTGGTCCCCATGGACCCCCAGGGGTCCACGAGGACTTCCAGGGGGTCCACGAAATTGAAAAAAAGAATTAGGGGTCCATGACATCCAAATGGGGGTCCACGAGAGTGGATCTCATTTAAGAAGGAATTGAGTTTAATATAAATCTCACATTAATGGAATCACCTATTATATCATACAAATATAAATTATGTATACGTTATTATAGCTAGGCCATTAAATATAACACACGCTATTGGAATGAAAAACATATTTTAAATTTTAATACCTCATTAAAATAGCTCAATTTGGTCTAGAGATAACTAATATTTAACATGGCTGAATCTAAATATAAAATAGACGGTGGTGATAATTTTCAAAAAAAAATTTCTTCTTTATCGTCGAACTTATATTGCCTATGTGTCTTTTATTTATCAACATTTTATGTAATGACACCATGAAACCACCTTATCTGGAGGATCGTTGGAGACAAAGCCACCCTGATAAGATTTGAAAACATATTGAACACTCCATGACAAAGTTGAGAAAAGATCTACAATTGACAAAATATTTGTTTTCAAATTTTAAGGAAAATATAATGGTTCGCTGTGTCTTAAAACTCTTGCAAAATTATGAAAATGGCATACAATTGGCGAAAAAAATGAATGATTTAGCCAGCCGCTGAATTTTTTAAAACTATTTTGTACACAAACTTGCATCTGACTTTTGCTAATAATTCTTATAAGCAACAAATAGTTCAAAGGTCTATATATGAACCGAGTTGTGCCTGTCATGAAGCAATTTTTTGGCACATGTTCGTTTATTTAAGGATTAAAAAATTCACAACAAAATTTAATTTTGTGAAAACTGATAATTGACAATAAAGTCGAACACATTTGATGTTTTGATAGAAACAAATGGAGCAGTAATATATCTTGATTCCAGGAATATCTTCAAGGAGTGCATGATGTATGTGTGAAAAATTGTTTTATTTAATTTAATAACTATATTTGCATAGTGTAGTTTTGTCTAGTTATAACTTTAACAAAAAGAAATGTAGACTGTACAGCGTTAAGTATTTGAAATTTTTGAACTTCGTTACTTCCTTGTCATACAAGAGAGTGTTAATGTTCCATTTTTTATGATGCAGTGCTCCTATTTCTTCTCTGTGGTTCTCATAGAGCTCATTAGTTATAATGATCTTAATTTTAATTTATTTTTTCTAATCTCGACCTGAGAGTTGACACATGGTTAGAAATTATTCAACGCCATGGTTGTAGAAGAAGACAGACCCACATTGATTGTGTGCAAAAAGTATCCCTAGCTAGGTTCTTTTTGTTTGATGAATGTCATTTGGATTATACATTATATTGTGAATTCATGTTAAGTAATATATTTATTTATTGATGGCAGGGATAGCCAGTGAACGGTTATTTTATTTTGTGGTCAAATAAATATTGTTTGCTGATCAAGGTCTGAATTGATGAATTAATATATGTTGTTCAGTACTAACTAGAGTAAACATACGCGACATCAAGTAGTACAACGATTCAGAAGAAACAAGACACCTTTAGCTACCTTTAATATGTATAATCAAAATGTCACTTAATAAGTAGTGACACAAAGTATATCTAGCTTTGAAAGAAATTCAAATTGAAACTAATCAGACATACCTGAAAAACACATTTCATAATCATCGGCTGGAAAAATTCTTTTATTATTTTAGAGTTCACACTAAATTGTAGAGGTTCTTCATGAGCTATGTAAAGATAAATGATAATGTTTATGTTTTAGTGGCCAATATAAATGTATGAATTTAATGATCATGGTAGTGTTGTCCTATAACATATATATATATATATATATATATAACTTTAATATAACACGTAAATCATGTGATGTTATTACCTGCCAAACGGATTCGTATACAAATTCGTACAAAAATTTCAGGTTATATTTTGGTCAGTACTATCAATGTAAATACAATGTACAAAACAATGTTAGTATTTTTTCTTTAACATTTTGAAACTTTATTCAACATATCCGTTAATTTTACATGTCGGGCGATACAAGATCAATAATAATCGTAATGTGATAATTAAGCGTACTTACTTTCAATTTGATTTCCCGATGCCTCTTTGTTTGCTGAAGAGCATACTTGTTTGTTTATGTTATCTGCAATGAGCTTTTCAATGTTTTTCAAAGGTATATTCTCTCTTATTATAGAGTCAGTTTCAAATTCCTTCAAACGTTTAATTTCTTTGACATATCCTGTTATATTCATATTGCTTGCTACTGTCTTCTTTGCTGAAACAGAATGCGCACTGCCGTCGTCAGTATAGCCATTCGCACTACATCTATATATTTGGCTTTCAAACTGATTTGGATTGTAAAAAGTCAGTAATATAGACAGATTTCCAAAACTGATCTGCACATCTTTAAGTTCTACAATCTGTTTGAGACTCAGTGTTTCTTTGTCTATTGTGTATAGAACATCAAACGTTTTACGTGTTTCATTATACAGGGAAACATTGAGCGATTCAATTGCACTAAGTCCGGAAACTTTCTCGTCACTTATATTACATTTGACTACAAGTTTCGGAGTTAGCCCTGGAGATATTGTCTCTGGATTTACTTGAATGATGAGCTCTGAAAAAGAAGAGAACATGTTTAATAATAGATGAGTTATAATATTTTTTTTTTCTAAGAAAGCGAATGGATGAAACGAATAATTTGGTCAGATAATTTGCCAATTTCAGTTTTTTTCTCAATCGGGTATAAAGAAAACAAGGTTACAAAAACAGTGTTTGTGGAAACACAAAGTCAAAATCGACCCTCGAAGTGGTCCATCCAGGTAGGTAAAAAGGCAGGTTTCAATATTTCATGAAAGAACATCAGAATGAAAAACACAAGACAGAGAAGAATGGATAAAGATAGTTGACAGATCTTGTGTGGTGCCCCAGCGGTCCAGCAGACTAAAGGAAAGGTAAAAGCCATATTGATGTTAGATGTGAGCCTGGCATAACTGATGTCTTATAATGAATATCTAATTGATCTAATTGTTTTCTAATGGGGCAATTTCTTATTAAAATCCGTAAAAAAAATGAGTAAAGTGTACTATCTCTGTATTTAATATTGCAGTTCACGCTATAATATCTAAAACTACTTATTAATTGTTGTTTTAAATTATGTCCAACTTATATGCATACTAAATAGATTTTATTCTGTTTAGAAAAAAAGGAAAACTTTTTAGTGTGTAAGGTTAGTAATTAGTATACCAGAACTTACATAATTTAGAAATACAATTCTATTTAAATTTTTTTTTTTTATAAAAAACAACAATTAAAAAAAAAACAACTGCATAAATGTGTTCAAAGTACTGGAAATTACAATTCCCCCTACTAAAGAACCTTCAGTGTTTGTTACATTTTATTGTCAAAAGTTGTAAAAGTGATGTATTTTTATGAAAAAAGAACTGCTTGCGTAAGTCATTTGAAAAAAAAAAGATTTTTCGCTTTCAGAAAAGAAATAAAGTAACCGTTGCATCAGAACATTGAGTGGTCTAAAATATGATATCGGAATTGGCTTGATTTCGAGATCCAAACGGGACGGACGGACGGACAGACGAACAGACGGACAGACATTTCACACAAAAAATATTAGCTTTTTTTCCCCCATTCCGAAGTCGTTAAAAATTCATTAGGGAATCGCAGCGCAATTCGTTCTGTTGGATCCCTAGAACGTTAGGAAATATTTATTCCATAAAAACTGGTAAGGACCGGAAATCTTTCATTCCTAGTCCTATCTGATTGTTCTATTATAATATCAGTAAGGGCCGGTCCTAACCATTGCTGGCCATACGCGAAACGGATTGTGCGGGGCCCAGTCTGTGTAGTGATAAGAATAATAAGTGAAAATAAAGATTTTTTTATTAGAAATAAATTCGTCTCTGAATTGTATTCATTCTTTACTACGTCCAAAATCACGATCAAGATAGATTAAATCGCTTTTTTTTAAAGGGATCGAGATATATCTACATCTGATTCATATACCAGTGACTATTATAGTAAAAAAAAAAGTAATGGAATATCCGGTTTTGGTTAAATTTCGCCCATTATTACATTTGTATAAATGAAAGCTTGCAATACCTTTTTATATCGCGCAAAGAGTTGGCCTTTTCCGAGTTTTCGGTATTAAACGCCAAATCGACTATTTTTCTATATTTAGAATTAGCGCAGGGCCTATGAAAGTGATGAGCCCACTGCAGCCTATGTGCTAGCAGTTGCCTAAGACCGGCCCTGGTATCAGTTATTACAACGATCGGGTCGAACCGTGTCGAACCGTGTACGTACCATGAGATTCCGTCCTTGATCTTCTTTAAGCGACTTTAGGCAACATAAAATGGAAATATCTATATATTGCTATTATGTGACCTCCTAAAACCATGTAAGGACCCCCGCTTCAAGTACAGAACATTGAGGGCTTGCGGCTCTTATGAGAAATGGCGTTGCGGAATGTTACAATGGGTTATCAGGCTTTTATTTCTCAGCTTAGAACTCCACTGAAGTATCCTGAAGGGAAGTTCAGACCAATAGCTCATTGCTACGTCACATGTCTACATAAGTACTCACTGACGAGGCCTTCTAGAAGAAATGGTCTCGGCTAGGCTTACTTCTCGGAGGCACGGTGGCTGAGCGGTAAAGCGCTTAGCTTCTGAATCGGGGGTCCCAGCTTCAAATCCTGGTGAAGACTGTGATTTTTATTTCGGGATCCATGGGCACCTCTGAGTCCACCCAGCTCTAATGGGTACCTGACATTAGTTGGGGAAACGTAAAGGCGGTTGGTCGTTGTGCTGGCCACATGACACCCTCGTTAACCGTTGGCCACAGTCTCACATAACCTTTACATCGTCTGACCTTAAAGACCACAAGGTCTGAAAGGGTATTTTTTTTTCTAGGCTTACTTCTCGATATTTATCTTTGTCCTCTATCAAACATTTTGACAGAGATGAAGCAATAGTATACAGTTGAAATCATCTAATTTATACTCATAGACAAAAATAAATATAGACTGGACAATAAAACTATTTTATGAAAAGAAAATTTATGAATTGCAATTGTGTGTACTTTATTTATGTCTATGAGTTTTGTTTAATCTCTAAGAATGAAGATCATGCAATTTTTAATTGTTCATAATTCGGAAATCCGAATTTAATAGATATACATGTTTTCAAGTTACATGAAGTTACTTCCTTTCTCTAGTCTATATTCATGTATGTTTATGTTCATACTGCTTACCAGAAGTAATTGTTTAAAAAAAAAGTATAATATGGCTAGTAGGTCAGATGCAAAAAAGTGATATATATATATATATATATATATATATATATATATATATATTATATTATTGAAATGGTAAAGAAATGATTATAAGGTTTCATTGTTTGCGTACTCAAAGTGTTAATTCGTTGTATTTGTTCCAACGCTAAACCCACATTTATTTTAACATAAATACATAAAATATATTATGTCTTTTATATATCGCTACTTTCATGTTCAGAGCGCTATGACCCTATCTCATTTGTGAACCATTGGGTGGAGGGGTATTTGGAAAAGGTTTTCCGTTAAACACAACTCTGTTCGAGTCGGGTGTCAAACCTCAAGCCCCATTCATAAGTAGTTCAAGCGTACTTAGCCTCTCCATCTCGCTTCGCACGAATTAATCTGTAAGTCTTGATTTTTCATTAATTTTTTAAGTACAAACAGTTTGTAATACTAAGCTAGGAATGGATTAAACCAAAATAGTGCATTATTGTTACATAATTATGGCGATGGTCAGATTGAAAGCAAATATATAAATAACTTGGATTTTAATAGTTTAGCCTGTTAAGCTTTAAAGATACAAAGTTGTTCTACGAACGGATTTAATTTTATTTTTAGACATTTACATGTCTGAGCGTTAACGAGAATATCATATGGTCAGCACAACGACCATCTCATTGTATTTCCCACGAGTAGTGCCAGACACCAAAGTGATTTGGATAAACTAAAAGACTTTATAAAAATTGCAGAAGCTTATCCTCCATGTCTACATATATATTTGAATTCGCTTCACATGTTGGCTAACTGTATTAAATCACTAAAACAGAACTGACCTGTTAAAGAGCCTTGGAATATTGAGACCACGAGAAGATGTAAAAGAAATGTTTTCATTTTGGCAGAAATGACCTCTCTTGTTGAGATGTCTCATTTTATGGACAAATCAAAGTAGGACCTAACGTTTCTTTGAAATCCTGTTATGTAGCTTATGTAAGCATTGTTAGGTGAGTTCTTAGAAAAGATAAAGAAATAGTATACAATACCGCACAAGACAATGGAAACTTTAATGGCGTGTTATCATCGGCATCCTGGAGTAGAAAATAACTATTTGTATATCAGACGAATTTTGTAAACACAGCACATTTCGGTTTGGCGGTGGCTAAGTGCTAGAGTGCTTGACTTTGGAACAAAAAAGTCTTGGGTTTTTACCTACGTAGGGACTAAGATTCTGAATTTAGGGATTTTAATGATGTTCCTTAATCTTGAGGAGGAAAATAGAGGCGGTTACTTGTTATATTGATTACAGGAGACCCTGGCTAGACATAGACATTAGAAACATATCTTTACCGCACATTTCAAACGTGCAATGTTGAAGTTGTAAGATTACTTTTAATTTCATAAAAAAATCTATAAGAAGAGTAGCTATTGTTCTCATGGGCGTAGTCAGAGGGGGGGGGAGGTCTGTGGTTTCAACCCCCCCTCCCCAAAATGAAATCCCCCTCGCAGGGTTGGGGTGTCATATTTAGGTGACTGATTTTTTTGCTTTGATTGTGTTTAAGGAAAGATTTTAAAATGTAAAGTAATTCTGTAGGCAGTAAAGAATGAATTGATTGCTAAGCGTGGACGAGCGGCTAAGTGCGCTTGAGCTTGGTTTGGCTTGGCTACCCAGAGGGGGGCTCGAAGTTCGACACCCGACTCGGCAGAGTTGTGTTTTACTGAGCGCCTAAAAGTAGCACGGAAAACCAACTCTTAGATACCCCCTCCCCCCCCCCCCACTGGTCCACAAATGAGATTGGGCCAAAGCGCTATGAGCATGCTTTAAGCATGAAAGTAGCGCTATATAAAAGCTATAATAAAAAAAAAAAAGAATTTATTTTCTTCTAATACAAACTGTGAATTTTCACTTTTTATCCTAACTTGGCCACGCGAAATCCATTTCGCATAGGGCCCCACAATGTTTAAGTCCGGCGCTGTGATTTATTGACGGGTAAATACAGAGTAGATTACATGTTCTTTGCAAATTGACTTCTTGGTAACAATTGTTAACTCCGGCCCTGCTCTTTAGTGACGGGTGAATACTACATCTTCCACCCCCCCCCCTATTTTTTTTTCCTCTAAAATTAAGTGATGTTATTCTAGCCCGTCCGTATTGCAGAAATAAAAGAATGATCTTTCCATTGTGAGGTGTTTGAACTCTTGAGCCATGAAGAGAATTACATATATGTATATATATATATATATATATATATATATATATAGATATAGAGACAGAGAGACAGAGAGAGAATTGTTTTAAAAACAATTATAGCTGTTAATTTTTTTTACATTCCTTTTCAATATCATGTAGAAGAAGATTGTGTCTAATGACATATTTTCGCTACCAATGTAATGATCAGTAACACCACAGAGTATTAGTGTTTAATTTATTATTCTTTTTTTAGCATCTAAAACAGTAGAGTATTTTGTAGTAGTAAAATTATTATAGATATCTTGTAGATATACATTCTAAGGTTATTTGTGTTATTCGCATCACGCAAGATTCGTCAAACGTCTTTCTCCATTCCTCTCCGTCTTTTGCCTTAGTTAGAACCTCTGTCAATAGCAGGCCCGTCCATTCTATTATGTTGTCCTCCAAATGGCTCCAATCGCTTCCCATGTGTGCCTCTTCTTCTCTTTCCTGGTACTTTTCCCTGCAGGAAGGTCTTTGCGAGCCCAAAAGATCTTGTAAAATGGCCATAGATTTTTAGCTTGCGTTTTGTTTTTACCAGTGGCGTAGCTAGGGTGGGGGAGTAGGGAAAGCATTCGTAAATCCCCCCGGGCCCCCACTTGAGAGGGACCCCAAATTAGTGTTTTTTGCATTAAAAATTAAGTATTGCGCAATTAGCAGAGGCCTCCAAGTGCGTGGAACATTTCCAGTTACGCCCCTGTTTTTTTTACGATAGTTAGCATGGGGTCCAATTTGTATTATATTATTATTAAATAATTTTATTTATAAGCCTATATTTCTATGTGATGTTCATGAAAAAAAAATAGGGGCGCCAATAAAGTACCTTGACCCCGGGACATGTTTTACACACTACGCCTCTGTAATTCTCCTCAAGCTATTTTCAACAACCTTCAACTTGGCCATTTTGATTGCACTTTGTCTCCCTTATCGTTGGCTTATATGATGTAGTGTTAACCACTGTAACCAATTTTCCAGCTCTAGTACGTCTGGCAGTGTGACATAATTTTGGTGTAACCAAGCTGCCCTACCTTTTGTGAACGGCCTTCAACTGTCTACAAAAGTGTGACATAGTGCACAATGACCTGTGTAATGTTTCCTTGTAACATTAACAATTACTAACAGTTAGTCAGTAGTGTTCGAGCTATACTAAATGCTACAGGCAATTTGAAAATACATGATATAAGAGCATTGTTTCTGCCTATCAAATATGTAATTACGTTTGAATATGCCATGTGTCTTCTGTCTGTAACAAGATATCAGTCTTTTGGCCATAGCTATAAATAGAATCCCCATGCCATTTCGAGTCCATTGTCGATCTAGTTAGTCTGGTGCGTTTTGCGATTGTTGACCAGGGAAAAAACATGTTGTTAAAACCATTTATCCGTAAACAAGTAGTCTGTCATTCAGTTGTTTGTTAACTGTTTGTCTCTAATGCATTTTGCGACTGATTCTCTGTCAACATTGGCGTAGCTAGAATTAGAAAGGAAAGTCCAAATCAGGGGCGTAGCTAGAAATGTCCTATCGTTTGGGGGCATGGGGGAGGGACATCTATAGAGGCTCAGACATTTTGCGTAAAATTTAATCACTAATGTAAAAAACACTCACTCGAGGGCCCTCATGGGGGGGGGGTTAAATTCTCCGCCCACCCTAGCTATGACACTGGTCCAAATTTAAAAAATTCACCCGGCCACCACTTGTTGAAGGCCGGGGGATTTTTACTTAAAGTATTGGTCCCTGATTCGGTCAAACCTGTAGGCTTTAGGGTCCATAATTTTTTAGCTATGCCGCTGTTTGTCATCAACGTATTTTGATTTTTTGTTTTCATTTAACCATTTAGTCAGTTGTTTGTGCACCATTTCTTTGTCAATCTCTTATCTTTTGTTCAATTGTTTGTAAACCATTGTTATGTAAGCTACATATCTGGCGAACAAACAGTAGAATAAACAAACCGTTTGTTGAAAGTTTGTCAAATTAAATGTGTGTCGCTGACCAGCTATCGGTGATCAATGTGCTGATACATCATCTAAACTGTGATTCTATAAGACTTACATGTGTCACAGGGGATTTATTTCTTGTGATAACTTTTAATCAATATAATGTCAAATTGTGTGTGTCTAATACTAATAATGAAGAAGAAATTATTAAAAAAAAAATAAAAAGATACAAAGCTTATCTAAAAAGAAAATCTCCGCCATTACAACTGTATCGCTCAGTAATGTAGACGTCATTTCCCTTATTCTATAAAAAAAATAATCAATTACTAATTATTAATTGATTAATTGGATAACTTTTTATTCGATATAAGATTTCTTTACATAAATAAATGATTGCTCAAAGTTTTAACTTGATCCACGTGGCTAAAACAAAAACGTATTCAATTATCTAAGGAGACCCAATCCTACATATTTAGCCATATCTGTAAATATTGAAGGATTACTTTCTCTTGTTGTTATAAAACAAAATAATTAATTACCAGTCATTATTCTTTTTTTTTTTTAAATTGATTTATGTCTTGTCTTCGCCAATGAACAATTGTACCAGGTATCAACTTCATCGGATAATGGGTGTGGGAGAAATAACGTGTTCAAACGTTGTACCACACAGAGCGAGTTGATAGAAGTTTTAAGAAAAACGCCCTGGACGAGAAGTCTTACTTAATTCTAGGATAATCTCTCGTTCAATAACAACGTACGCTCGCTACATGTAGCTTGAAAGTCACATACAGTTAGTAATGCCTCCTTATCAATTATAATGAAAAATTAATTTAAAATGATGAAAAAAATATTCACTCTGGAAATTATCTCTACTAGACTGACTAGTACGTTCAGACATTTTCATTCTCTGCTACGTGAAAAGCGAATTGCTCAGAACGTAAAAAAATAATTTCGTTGGTGGAGGTTATAGCGCGCTCGTAGAGCCTCTTTCTTAATAAAGGGAAACTATTTGCTTCTTTAATTTTAATTCCTGAAAAAAAAAACTTTTATATAGTAACGTAAATCCTCAACATTATGTACGTAGCACTACATCCATAAAATGTATGAAACGATTGCTTTAGTGAAATACCATATAACAAAGTTGAGCTCTAAACATCTTGCCGATATAAAAAAACAAGCACAATAAAAAAAATACTTTTTTAAAAAGCCAATGTAAGGAATATAATTACATTATTACTGAAATACATTTCAGTACTGCAAATCTCATCATTCCATATCTGTTAAAAAAAAACAATTTAATACCACTAATGTATTTATTAATTTGATTAAAAGAAAATCCGCTGCCGAGAACAAACGCAAACGATGAAAAAAAAATCTGAATCGACCACCTGCGGGCAATAGTTTTCTTGCCCTGGATGTGGCAAAATATGTAGGTCACAGTGGGGGTTGCGAAGCAACGAAAAATACTGCCTGCATTACTCACTAATCCTCGGACTCGTAGACAAGCCTTATTATTATTATTATTATTAATATCAGGTGGCCGAGCCTTGCTCGGTTAAATAAATTCCCTGCCCAGCCTAACTGTCGGACAATAAGAAGTTTATACCGGCTTGCCATCCATCCATCCCAGTGGTGCTACAGCCCGTGGTCTGCTTTTAGTTTACACATCCCTTCATTCATATCTGTCAATGCGTTCTTGTTTGCAAAGAAATATTTTTGTGTACTACGGTAAGCCTAGTGACGTAAGCAGGGTTTTTCCCGTTTACGTCATGGAAAACTTTCATTCATAAATTATTCAAGCCAAAATTAATTTTACAACGAGACATTTTATATATCAAAATAACGGTCGAACTCGAGTTTTCCCGATGTGGCCAAAGAGCTGAGAATTTTTTTCTCACTAATATGCAGATACGTTGAAATTTTAAAGAAAATCGTTAGAGTCGTTTACGAAATCAAAGATATATTTAAATATATATATACAAGAATTGCTCGCTTAATAGTATAGGATAAATGATTTTAGATTTATGTGCTGTTAGGATAATGAATAATTGTGCAAAGCTTTATATTGATCCAAGGATGGAAAGAGATTGTACCAGATTACAGACTAAGTGAATAGAAACTTTGGTGAATGTCAAACTTACAAAACGAGCAACGCCTCTGAGACAAAAAAAAAAGCAACAACAAAAGAACTTTAACTTTCTATAGCATTCCCGAAATCCACTGTAAAAGCCTGCAGCGTTCCTCTATGTCTACTATTGCTAGAGAGAGAGAGAGAGAGATAGCACCCAAACAATTTGTTTTATCTAGGTTGGCGCCACTAGCTAAAGTTCGAGAAACACGGTCCTAGTTCAAGCTCCATGTACTGTCTGTGGACATGTGACTTAGTGTATCTGAACTCACAAAGGTCAACAATGAGCTTGCTGTGTAAGATGAGCTTACGGTATTATCTTGTTTAGGATTGTTTCTGTGTAGCTCCGTTATTGTGTTATAACATAATTTTCATGCTTTCAAATCGTACATCAGAACATGCTATACGTCTATCCTAAGCTATATCCCTACAAGATCATCG
>JADKLZ010081101.1:315463-337515 GCA_021533235.1 Biomphalaria straminea | reverse complement strand
CGAACATGCTATACGTCTATCCTAAGCTATATCCCTACAAGATCATCCTCTAATTTTTAGACTCGAAAAGGAAATAAATGAATGAGACAACATATCTACCGGAAGCTGAACATTGGAACAAGTAAAGTTTGCCCATGTGGAATGTCACTTTGCTTTTTCGTTGGACTGGGTGATTAGCTTCGTCCATCTGTCATCATTTTGCAGATTGATAAATGTGTTTCATTTTATTTATTGTTAATGTTTTGTGCGAAAGCAAAAGGAATCAAGTTATACTGAAGTTGGAACGATCCATATATTGCTATGCTCCAGTATAGAAATACTCCGTCAATCATCACATCTTCCGGTGAGTAGAAGACTCAGAGACATTATTCCATTGATCCCACTATTGAAACCAAGGGTAAATGAAATAGCCGAGAGATTACTCCACGAACAACAGATGAAAAGCAAAGTGAAGTACGATACTAAAGCAAGACTAACTAACCTTACCCAGATCTTAAATCATAAACAAACGATGGGAAAACAAACAGAAGAAATCAATGCTTTTTGAACAAGAGTTTCGATGAAGATATCTCTTGATACTATGATACCAATTAAGACAATAAACAGTAAACTGTTAGAACAAACAAAACAGTTATAGACCAACGTCTAGAGAATTTTTTGTGCCAGTCAAGGCTAACAGAAGTGGTCTGATTGTTGGCATTTCACTAGTAGATATCAGTCTTAAGAACTTTAAAAGGAAGGATGTGTTAATAACTTCAAAAGGAAGGATCTCTGGTGTTAATTTGGAAACAAAAAGCTTAACAATTAATTAACAGTTCCAAAATAGATGACAATCGTTGGATCTGTCTCAGCAGAATGAAAAGCTGCCAGGTTGAGAGAGTGATTATCAGAGTTCAGAAATATTGCCTTTGGATTTATGCCTAACAGACATATTCGCAGGCCAGAAAGGCGGACACTTATTGTGGCTTCGTTATCATAGGTTCAACCATTTCGTCACGCTGTATTGTAGCCCCACTATGGTCAACTCGGAATGGGGAAAGTTTCCATAGGAAGAATTGTGACGAGATGTTTGAATTATTAATTTTTGCTTGTTATTAAATTCTTGGGGAAACTTTTATTAACTTATCCCGCCCACATATACAAGGCTTTTAAACCCCACACCGCAAGTAACAGTAAGAACAGACCAATGCTTTAAAGTATAAATTAAAATGATTTTAAAAATAAACAGTTTACAAAATAATTCGATATAAAAAATATAATTGAGAAGTAAAATGGGTAAATTAATAGCTCAAATAATTGCTCATCATGGATCAATAATGCTTGGGGGGGGGTACAGGTAGGTCTTTTTGTACCCCCCTGGATTCTGAGTACATCTATAATCTACGTAATAATAAATCTTATAGATGTATTTCAAAGTTGTTTTTTAAATTGGCTAAAATGTGGCTACTCAGACTTCAGCGCACATTGTTTGCCACCTATTCTATATACCCGTGGGCTAATCTACTACTACATTAACCAGTTGACATGTTACGTAGCTACTTAGAAGTGCAAAAATGGCTAGAATTTGGCTATTCAGAATATTTGCACCCCCTTGCACCCCCTTGCGGGTGCCCATGCAAAAACAGCTATTATTGTAAGAAATCAGAATAAGCAAATGCGAAGTTGATAGCCGACCATATTTGTGGCATTTGCTTCTCGAGAGACGATCTTTTTCTCTTGCATTTTAAGATGGGTTGACCACTCCGTATTGACAAAATCAAAACGGATGGAGAGCTGTCGCAATAGGAGATAAGGAGGAAAGGGCTTGCTGTAGCGGGCTTGCTGTAGCGGGCTTGGTGTAGCGCTAAGATCTTTCCACAAATCCTCTGCCTACGGGCTAAAAAACGGATTTAGATTTTCTGATAGGCTCCCTAAAGCGATGCCAGAATTGGAACTTAAATAAGACTCGTGGCACTGTTCTCGATAAGCGTTCATTGCCAACTTGTCAATCGCGACGAGAAGCAAATTTTCATTTTGTTAACGTTTGCAGAGGTAATTTTTTTATCGTAGGGAAGCACTTGCAGCACGGTTATATCAACACTGTTTAAAGTAGATAGTTTGTTTGCTTGTTTAGTTGTTGTTTTTATTATTTCACAAAACATGCATTTAGTCTCTTGAATATCCCATATGGCTTTAAAGCCGCCTACGTGACAATGGAGACTATATATTTCACAGTATTTTATATATCAAATATTCAAGGAAACAAATTTCTGGTCATAAATACACATAATAAATCCAGCAGGTCATATCCGGTTAGTTTTTTTTATTATTTATTTCTATAAATCTTTTCTCTGTTAGAAGGTAGATCATACTGCAAGTATCAAATATATACGACAAGGGCTGTTCAAAAACACATAGATAATTATATTTACAAATTTATTCCGTCGAAATTAAAACTCCTAATTAAATTTCATATTGTTGAGTCCCACATTCACTGACCGTAGGCCGTGCCTACTCCTAATAAAATTGCACTACTCAACAACTTGATGCCGATAATGTGTTTTTTCATGGTACTAAGTTTAAGTACTGATAAGCATAAAGATACACTTTAGTGTGTCCTAGAGGTCTAGACTATAGTCTCCGTTTCTGAATAGATAGCTTCCGTTATATAAATGCCTTCGTAGGCTTAAATGTGCACAGAAGTGAAATGGCGAGTCTTCGTTTGTTGTTCTGTGGGATGTTAGTGTCAGTCGATAGTTCTGGTAGGAGATTTTCACTTAATTTCAGTTTTTTTTTAAACGTAGCTTTCATATATATTTATATACCTTTGATTTATATTATATAAAAATTTAGAATATTTATGTAGCTAACTTGTCTTAAAGGTCCTAATTGTTTTAATTACGTTTTCAGACCTTGGAAAGACATTGGAAAGATGACAAAAAGGTCATCTGTTTCTGTGGCCAACGGTTAAAGAGAGCTTCATGAGGCCAGCCTTCTTTACCTTTACTAACGTTTCCAATTAGAAGTGGGTGGATTCAAAGGCATTCTCCAGCATTGTACCTCAGAATCTTTTTCTCAGTGTTCTCCTATTTTCTGAGAAAGTGAGAGATTAAATTTTACACATAATTTTGCCAATTCGTATTTTCTTTCCTATTTTGTCGAGTCACCACATTTCATAATCATGTCTTAGCAAGTTATGCGTTTAACTCGAAGGTGAAAAATGGAAATGATATAAAATATAAATTACTCTCGTTCTATGCCAACAAGAAAAAATTTGAGTTCTGTTAATATTGAAAAAAATAAGGACATCAACAAAAATGCTGCCCAGGACATTAAATTACTAATAATCCGGTAATTTTACACACATCAAATATAAGTCAGCGCTAATTTGTGTTGCGCTATTAAGTGGTGAAATTTCGCGCTATTTTGTCGGCACTATTTTATCGGCACTATTTTGTCAGAGTTATTTTGTCGGGGCTCTTTTTTTCCGCGCTGTTTTAAATGGTCATCAATTGTAGTATTAGTAAACTTTCTTTTTTAGCTATATGATTTCTAAAAGAAAATAATATATTTTTCAGAACTAACGATTGATATCCAGCCACAAGCTATAACTCTAGAGATGACACCAAAAATTTTGATCAACTGTTCTATCACCGACAACCAAGTTCAGCATCTTAAAAAGATCAAATGTCTGACTCTTTCTCGCTACCAAGAAAGTCTCAAAGATTTCGAAGTTCTTCTTTCTTTAGAAGCTAAAACACTCAATCTCACCCAACTTGTAAAGTTTCAACATTCTCAGATCAATGTCGGTAATTTTTATTTAGCTCTAACACTACACAATCCAAGTAAATTGGATGCAAAAGTCTACAGATGTAAAGCTGATGGCGATAGTCCCCATGGGAACCAACATTTCAGGTCTAGTAAAAAAAGAAGTACAGTATACAATGAACTCGACTGCATTGGTGGAAGAGATTCGACGTTTAAAGGATGACGAAAATAATGATGAATGTTCCTTAAAGAAAAAATAGAGTGCAGCCTACTACCAAAGTAATTTGGCACAAATAATAGAAATTTATGTATATCTACCTATCTATCTATCTATCTATCTATCTATCTATCTATCTATCTATCTATCTATCTATCTATCTATCTATCTGATCCGCTCTTCCCGCAGTACACTCCTGCCCACGGTAGCCGGTCACCCGCCCTACTGTGCCCACTACAGATATCAGGACTTTGGACTGAAACTCCACAAGGACTATATCATCGGCGTCCCTCTACCAGCTAGAGCGACCCCAACCAGCCAGGATACCAACTACTGCAATCCAATCAAGACAAATAGCTAAGTACCAAGGACAAAGTGACATATTCTCTCATTAAGTGCAAGAGTGAAGATCAAATATAGCATTGATTAGAGTTAGATGCAAATCCTCCCCCTTTTATTTTCTCTGTAAATATTTATGTAAATAAATATTCTTTTATATTATCATCATTTGTATCTCTCTTTAATTGCTTGTCTCGTTGCGTGTCTCCTCCCGATTTATCTGCTGATGGGTCAGTGTGTGATATCTTCAAAAATAATCTTCCTCTAGACACCAAACGACCTAAATACACGTCACACGCCACGACCCGTCACAGTGATCTATAGGGCAGATGATGTAAGAATCATCTGTTTCTGTGGCCCACGGTTAACGAGGATGTCATGCTGCCAGCATAATGGGCTTTACTATTTTCCTCAGCTTATGTCAAGGATAGAGCTGAGTTCATTCTAATGCGCCCTAAAGATACGGAAGGTAAAAATATCATTGAGGATTCGAACCCGAGACCCCGGTCTTGAAGTAAATCGGTTTACCACTCAGCCAACGCGCGTCCGAAGCAGGACTAACTTAATAATTAATTGACTTAATTCAATGTATTCTCCATTCTTAGAATTCCACCCAAAATAAATGACATTGTTGCTATAGTTTTATTTGGAGTCGATTTCTTTTTAACATTTGCGTTGCAAGGGACATTATCAATAAATATATTTTGCTTTTATATATTTTCTCAGTTACTGAACTTTGCGTGGAGAGGGGGGAACTGATGTGTGGGCGACATCGTTCCGACCACAGCTTATGCCCAGGCATTCATCTCATGGAAATGAGATGATCCATAGTCGCTTCGCGACTGACGGTGGCCATAGGAACTTTGTTAAACTCTTTAACCTTTCAGATATTCTATTAGATGTTTTCATTCTATTAGAATTGAGTACTACTTGTTAATAATGAAATATGAAAATAAAGGAAGTGCTGTTTATTATTATTCAAATAGTTCTTTTGATTCCCCAATGCGTTATTTTAACCATTCATATTTATTTTCACCTATCTCTTACTCTGTTGTACCGTAGGGACTTAACATAAGATCTGTTGTACATCTTTCTCCATTCCTCTCTACCTTAAGCCTTGGATGTGGTCTCTTTTAATGTCATGGTTATGCACGTCCATTCTTTGAGGTTGTCCTCTCATCGCTTTATACGCCTGTCTATTCATTTTCCAAGTGATGTTTCTTAAACTATGCAATAGTTCTCATCATGTATGATAAATACACTGTCACTGACCTGAATGCCTTTAGTTCAAATCCTTTTTCTTTTAAACAAAATATTTTAAGTTGACATAAGGAAACGATATTTCAATGAACAGATTATAACACCCACAGAGAGATCTAGACTCAATCCCAGGTCTAGCCTACGTAATTTTTTTAAAATAGAAAACTACAACATGTTTTCATTTTTGTTTGCTAAGTGAAATAGGATCAATTAGTTTACGTCAGTCATATATATATATATATATGTTATTATATGACCTATCTTGGCGCATCCATTGCCTTTAGAGACAAAAGAAGCCATATATATATATATATATATATATGGCTTCTTCTGTCTCTAAAGGCAGGGTGTCATGTGGCCAGCACAACGCCCAACCGCGTTTACTTTTCCCCAACTAATGTCATGTACCCATTAGAGCTGGGTGGACTCAAGGGCGCCCGAAAATCCCGAAATAAAAATCCCAGCCTTCACCAGGATTTGAACCCGGGACCTCCAGTACGGAAGCCAAGCGCTTTACTGCTCAGCCACCGAGCCCTCTTGTAATAGATTTAGACTAAAATTAATAAATCTTTGCAATTAAAAATATTTTCACTAATTGTTTTGTTTGTTTTGTTTTGTTTTTTAACAGAGATGGTAGCTGTATTCAATGCTTTTTTAATTTACCAATAAATGACCAATAATTGATTGAGTTTAATGTATTCTTGTTTTCTCATTTATTAAGGATAATTGTAGCAAATTTCAAGTTGAATCAACATTGGTTGTGGGGGAAGTAACGTTTACTAACGTTTTGTACGACACAACCCAAGATGAAATAATTTTGTAAAAAGAATTTGTTCCTTGGAGATACATTGTATTCTGTCTAAGCCTTTCTTCTAATTATGAATGAGTTTTTCTGTAACTTAAAGGCGAACGTATTGCACTTAATTTATGAGAAAAAGAATTAAAAAATGAAAGCTTTTTTTAAATGATGCTTAGACAATTTTTACATCCAGCATGCCATGTTTTCTATTGTTTCTTCTTTCAAGATGTTGAATCATTAATGACCTCTTTAGTTTAACTCACTGCCTGAGTGAGCAGTTTCTGCCCAGTCCTAGCTAATTAAAAAAACAGACAGCTATTGATTGAGAATCAATTAACTTCACGTGAAAGGAGATATGAAAACAAAAATTACACAGACAGTTTGTGTGGAAACTCTAACTAAAAATCGGCCCCCGAAGTGGTCCACTATGACTGGTAAAAAAAAGGCAGGTTTAAAAAAACAAACTCTTTATATTTTCAGAAAGAATATCAGAAACTGTGAACTACAATCTATTTACAAGTACAGCCTATCGCCGTCGATACCAAAAGGAATTATATACGTATGTCGAAAGTGTTGTTGATAATGTTGTATTGTTAGTTTGACTTACGACTTGATCAGTGGCGTAGCTAAGAATGTCCCACCATTTGGGAGTTCGGGGGGCTTGGCCTCTTTGTGGGCCCCTGCAATTTGAGTAATAATTATTATTTAATATAAAAAAACACTCATTAGCCACCTCTCCCCCAAGTGAAGCAGTGGATGGCTACCAGGTTGAACGGCATGCACGCTGGACTGTTGTTAGGAATTCTCAATGGTCCTGGGTTCAAACCCTGCGAACTTCCATCCCCCGTCGTCCTAATGGAGGTTTGAACTAGGAAGTAGATTATCTTCAACACTGAAAGAACATTCAAAACCTGTAAAATATTTGAACTACTTTTTATATAATCAAAGATCAAAGCTAAAACTAATAACTTGATTGTTGTAGACGTTCGGAGATTTCTAGTACCTCCCTGCTAGAAGACAACTAAACCACTGCAGGTGTAATGTATTTTAACTTACAAAACTTGAAATAACTTGACATAACTTCTTTGTCAACAATGCAAAAAATATTTTTTATTAAAATATTGAAAATTTCAATTTGAGATAAAGTGATATAAATGTAGTAGACTTAAGTTCTAATATAAAAGTGTTTGAGCACTTACAAAAAAAAAAACGTCTTTACATACTGATAATCATATCTCTTTCAGCTTACGACAGCGCTGCTCATCTTGCACCATTCCACAAGACGAACATTATATAACTTTTCTCTCTAAATCTGCAACATATGCATGTGAGACATGGAAGTCATCTGTCAAAATTGAGAAGAGACTAAATGTGGCTCAACAAAAATGGCTGAGACGGATTCTGAGAGTCAGTTACACAGATCGGGTCTCAAACAAGGAAATCCTATGCCGAACTGGGAGTCGAACACTCAGTGAGGTTGTGACAGAACGTCGCATGAGGTTTGCGGGGCATGTTCTACGACAAAATGAACTACGCATACCAAGAATTGCGATGACATGGAGGCCAATACGAGGAAAACGTAAACAGGGACGTCCTCGTATAACTTGGCGTCATACCTTCATGGAAGACCTCAAAACAGTGGACATCAGATGGGAGGAGGCTTCAGACATTGCCAATGACAGATCATTATGGAGACAGCTTGCCGCCCAATGCGCCGAACGGCGCGGGAGGACCTAAGTCTAAGTCTAAGTCTCTCTAAATCTATCAATAAAAGCTCACTTTCAATATAACTAATGTGTATTCCTTGTTCAGAACAAATTATGTATTGTAAAAACGAGCGTTTAGGAATTTTGTTTATGGGGTGTAAGTTAACTATTAGACACTAGTACAGTATTACCAAACATGACCACACCACAGTGTTTCAAAGAAACAAAAAGCAGTAGCCTATAATGTTATAGCACGATTAGGTATTTATTATTTACTTCGGAACTAAGACAAGTTTTGACTTAGAGACTAAGGCGTAATTACTAGGGTCAGGAGTAGTACTTAGACTGAACGAAACATCAGTCGACGTAAACAGACAACTTAAGAATCCCTTTATAAACGTAGCGAGTTAGCGACATTCGACGGTCCCCCCCCCCCCCTTTTTTATTAAACTTCTTGTTCAGTATCAGTGTCGACTAGTGTATATTGATTGTTAATCGTATTAAGGGTTTTACTTGATGACGTTGAGTGCTACCTCCGTTTGGTTGTTTGCATTAGACATCGCATCCTGAAAATAGTCTCCCTTTGACTGATGAAACTGGGCAAGTTATAAATAAAATTACATGTCTGAAGGACATACGCCATTTGACAGTTAACTTAGACTAACTTGAGATAGGACAAAAGCGCTCTGACCATGCTATAAGCATGAAAGTAGCGCTATATAAAAGCTATAATAATAATAATAATAATAATAATAATAATAATAATAATAAACAAGAAAAAAATTACACAGGCGGTAATCTAAGTAAATTATTATTCACCAATGAGTCGAGTGCCCACTGTAGGTAATACACAACCTCACGACCAACACAAGATGTCGATCTACTCTCTGACTCGCACCCCACACAATTGAGAGGTGCTGTTGGAGTCGAAAGGATCAAATGGACGAGAGAAATGAATATAGACATTATCAAATCGTTCCTCCGTGTAAATAACTGTGATGATAAACCCCTTTCAGGCAAAAACTGTTCCAGGATCATCTGCTGTACTGGGATAGACCTATTTTGACCGACAAAACGATATATTTTAATCGCCCTGATCTGCTGCTTATCGATAAAAAAGAAAAAGCCGCTATCATTATTGACATTGCCGTACCACTATCTCATAATTTCAGAAAAACTGAGTTGGAAAAACAACGAAAGTATGGGAACCTAGGCTTGGAGATTAAGCGTTTGTGGAAGTTATCTAAAATAACAATACACCCCATTGTCATATCAACCGAGGGGATAAAAACAACTGACATCACAGATACCTTCAAGGCTCATGGCATTCCTAGGAACATTCTCGTAGCCTGTCAGACGGCGGTACTGCTGTAGACCTGCCATGTCACAGTGTTGAGTGTGTGAGTGTTATTAATTAGCTTTATAACTATTATCAAGGCTCACTGTTGACAGAGACCAGACAAAGGTTAGGACAATGTTTGTCTTGTTGAGCGACTGATACGAGGGTCTCGACAGACACAGACAATTATTAATGTTAGTTAGGCGGGAAGCTAGATACTCAGTATATATATATATATATATAGAAGTTTGTGGAAGACCGGGACACAGCGCCATCTAGTTTAGCAGGTGCGTGTGTCAGGCGTTTTCTGGTGAACGACCCATACAGACTTTGGGAGCAAGTCGCCGAGGTTGGCTCGCGATCTTGGCTCCAAGAGGTGTGAGTTGTTTGCCAGAGACAACATGTAGGAATTAGTTCAATAGGACCAGGAGTGACAGTCTTGGTGACAGAGTGACAGGCAGTCTTAGTCGAGAGTTGCAGCCATGGTCAGAGACAGAGACGGTACTTATACATGCGGTGTAACATTTGCCTTCTACGCAAGTAAATATCACTCTAGTGTTGAGCGGACTGTGACGTTGGGCTACAGGTTCCGTGCAGAGACTAGAGAGTGAGACAAGCGAGAGAGAGTGTTCGTCGTGACCTACAGCCAAGTATCTATGTCTATGTGATTATTAATTGTTAATAATAGAATCACATGAGTTAAACTCTATAATAGTATAAAAATAACTTCTTTTGTTTATGTATTATACTGTCTTATTATATGAAACTACAGCTGTTAATTACATACTCATTTTTCGAATGCAAATTTGTGTCCAGAGATCATAATTTATATCATTATTGAATACTGTGGTCTTTAATTCAACGTCATCTTTAACATGTGTTATATCAGTTAAATTACATCAATGAGAATCATCCTAGACGAATGGCTATCAAGAGCTAATATGATAATGAGGTTTTGACATGCCACATTACCAGAAAATTCCTCAGTGGAAACTTATAAAGGGAATACGATGAATTTTGTCTCCCTTTAACGAAACTCGACCCTGGCTGCGCCAGAGAATGAATACTCGTTCTTTTCTAACATAATAATAATAATAATAATAATAATCTTATCAAGTACCGATATGTTTATTTCCTCAATGATGTCTATTAGGTAATTTGTCACAATCCATTAGGTAAATTATAAATTAAGTAGCGTCACACAATTGAATGACTATACAGACCCGTAGACGGCTTCAGTAATTCAGTCATACAAATCAATTAGTAGGAAGGCTTAACGCTATAAAAGTAAATAAAAGGTTTAACGAACAGTCTTTGAAGAATGTCGTTACGTGTTAGTGCAAGTGTATCCAATGCACATTGAGTAAGACTATCCGTCTTGCCAGTTCTCCATTGTAATTCAACAATTGTCATTAATTTTGTATGTCAGCGCGCTAAGCAAAGAGAGTAACAAGATTGTACTGTGTATGTAGTTTGTTGTAGGTAGAACCTAGTGACGACATACGAGACATAAATTAATATTTAAGACTTTGTAGCCTAGAGCTAGGCACTATGGGGTCAAAGCTTCGCTAGCAATCTTCGTAGTTAATGGGTTTTGAGTCGCATGGTTGGGCGTACCTGTACAGCCCTTCAGTCTTCGTAAAGTGGATTCGCTCTGTATCATTCAGGGAGATATGTTGTTTGCAAAAGGAAAAGATCGTCTCTCGAAACGTACATTTTTAGACAGATTATTTTCTTTTGAGGAAGTGATACTTTTCAAGGATGGAAGTCTAATTAATAACCTAAACCTTCATGTGGTGTAACCAGAGCCGCTTTAATTGATTCGGAACGTTTGCTCTGGGCGCACACTGATTTGTATTTTTTTTTCTGCCTAAAAATTAAATTGTTATTAATTAACGTTGCCCCCAGAAATGTTGGATCAGATTTAGTTCTGAATGGATTGGATATAACGAACAAGATAATAATAAAAAATTAAAATATAATTCAACAACATCAATAAGATAAAAGAGTTAACAGAAAATTCTTCGTTCAAGAAAATCTTGGAGACGTAAGTATAATTAAATTTAATTAGGTCTTTTCTACCCCCCAAAAATTGTTTCAAAATCTGGTATTCTTTTCTACCGAAAGAAAGAGCCCAGACACTTGCAACGAAAAGGTGGGAGAATACCAAGATTCCGAAACAAAGCAATAGCCGAAGTTACACATCAGCCAAATAGTATAAACCAGAAGGTTAAGAAAAGAGTTTGTGTGAAAACACTAAACTAAATATCGGCCCTCGAAGTGGTCCCAAGCAGGTAAAAAGGCATATTTTAATATGTTCAGTAAGAATATAAGAAACTGTGAACTACAAACTATTAACAACTATAACCCTATTTCCGTCAATACAAAAACAGAAAAAAAAATTCACATTTTGAAAGTGTTGCCGATACTGTTGTATTGTACGGTTGTATTGTACGGTTGTATTGTACGGTTGTATGGCACTGTATTACTGTACTGTTGTATTGTACTGTTGTATTGCACTGTTGTATTGCACGGTTGTATTGTGCTGTTGTATTGTACTGTTGTTTTGTAATGTTGTATTGTACTGTTGTATTGTACTGTTGCTTTGTACGTTTGTATTGTACTGTTGTATTGCACGGTTGTATTGTACTGTTGTATTGCACGGTTGTATTCCACGGTGTAATGTATTCTTGCTGTGTTTGTAGATTACTGTAGTTGAAGTATTTCTAAGTTAATTTAATTACACTAGATGCGTGAGTACCTTGTAGGATGTATTTTCTTTGCGAGAACGTCCACAGCACAGATACACCACAAAGATGCACAGGTACAAAATAAGTATGAAAACTTGAAGAACTAAGTTGACTTCGAATTAACTTTAGATCATAACATTTATTTACAAGATGAGCCACAGTCTAGTCAGAAGATAAAATATGTCTGATCACCCCAAGAGTCTAGCGGTAACTGAATTCCTATTACGTCAAACTTAACCTCTAACCCTACAGTCTGTGTCGTCATAAAATGTGCATTCAAGGTCGGTACCAAAAAGTGCGCATTTCTAAAAGACTAAACTAACTATCTAACAACGGTTGTATTGTACTGTTGTATTGCACTGTTGTATTGTACTGTTGTTTTGTACGGTTATATTGTACTGTTATATTGTACTGTTGTATTGTACTGTTGTTTTGTAATGTTGTTTTGTACGGTTGTATTGTACTGTTATATTGTACTGTTGTATTGTACTGTTGTTTTGTACTGTTGTACTGTTGTATTGCACGGTTGTGTTGTACTGTTGTATTGCACTGTTGTTTTGTACGGTTGTATTGTACTATTGTATTGTACTGTTGTATTGCACTGTTGTTTTGTACGGTTGTATTGTACTATTGTATTGTACTGTTTTATTGCACTGTTGTTTGGTACGGTTGTATTGTACTATTGTATTGTACTGTTGTTTTCTACGGTTGTATTGTACTGTTGTATTGTACTGTTGTATTGTACTGTTGTTTTGTACTGTTGTATTGCACGGGTGCATTGTACTGTTGTTTTGAACTGTTGTATTATACTGTTGTTTTGTACGGTTGTATTGTACTGTTGTATTGTACTGTTGTATTGTACTGTTGTATTGTACTTTTGTATTGTACTGTTGTATTGTACTGTTGTATTGTACTGTTGTATTGTACAGTTAAAAAGATAAGCTTTATGCATGTCTTGATAGAGTATGGTTAGACATGAGTAACCATATACATTTTATGAATCTAGTCTTTCTGGTTGCTATGGAGATGGCGGCCATCTTGAAAATAAACAATGTTTACAAAAATCTTAAAATATTCTAAAGTACTTAATTTGTTTTAAATTTCTTGATAGCATCTTATAGATATTTCCTTGCCATAGGTAACTGGCTAGTTTTTATTGAAAATTTCTTATTGGTTTGAATTTTATGAATTTTTTATTTTTGACCTTTTTTTTTCTATTCATTTTTCACCTGGGGTGACATGATTATTTTTCCAATTTCATGAAAACTATACAACTTATTGATAATTTTTGTAGCCTATTACCTCAGATATACATTCAACAAACTACATGTGAAAATTTATTAGCCTATTTTATATAGAAGCAAAGATTTTGAGATTCTGGTGGACAACATGCACGTAAAAAACACATTTTGAGAAAAACGCGTTTAAAGTTTTTAAAATGGTAGAAAACATTTATTGCAGGCATAAAGACCCAAATAAAGGAATTTTTTATATTAAACAACATATCAGTTAATAAAATAAATACAAACTATTCATTAAAATGTCCTGGTTGATAGGTTAGGCAGTCTTGAATCTCTGCTCGGTGCTGTTATTTTTTTTTTAAAGTTTTCCTTTCTGTTCACTAAAAATACTGATCTCTCCTAACTGATTGTAGTTTAATATTTTTACATGTGAATCAAATATTATTTAGTGTCCAGGGAATTGATAAAATGTAAAAAAAAATTACATTGATGCCAACAGGTTAGTTATTGAAAGCCAAAAATGCTAGATAAGTTGCAGCGACATGCGCAGTCTGTTTTTAGCGTAGCAAAGTCTGAGTTAGGGCAACTCTGCTAAATGAAGGAATGAAATGATTATTTTGAGTTACCATTTCAGCATCATTTTATTAACAGTTCAATGTCTGTGAGTCTTTTAATGATGGGAAACAAGTCTTTTCCTATCTGAATGTGATGATCTGGTTGTGCTGTTTGTTATGGCTGCTTCAGTGCCACTGATATTTTGAAGTGATAACAAGATGTAGTGCCATCTGGAAAAAAATCTGTGATTGTGATCCAGACTAGAACATATCATGTGAATAAAATGAGCCCAATGCAGCCTTATTCATCTTTTGATAATTAGGAGCATTTTTGGCACAGAGCTTTAATTTTTTTTTTTTACATTTTTGGATTCATAAGCCAATGATTTGGACCTTTACACTGTGTGATGCACACAGGTTCTTATTGAAGCAATGTGGACAGCAAACATGGAAATCATTGTAGTAAACTGCATTGAGTTTATCATAGTGTACATGAAATCTTCAGGTATCATCTAGATATGTATGTAGTAAAGGCTTTAGAATTGAGGGTTATTTTTCTTTCAGCAACACTTGCAGGCAGTATTACTGAAGCTTCAGAAGTTGTTGATCTAGTTGTATTCAAAACAGGGCTGCAAACAAAAAAAAAAGAAATACAAAATATTAATAAAGGAAGTAATAATAATACAATGGTCTGAAAGTAAACACTGATTCTAGATATAAATAGGCCTTTAAAAAATTCATTCTTTATGCATAAAGATAGGCCAAGTTGAAATTTTTACAAATCTACAGAATGCATTTTAGGAATTATGTATTACTATTATAATAAAAATGAAATTAGAAAAGAGAAAAGTCTAGATCTATAATAGAGCTATATATAGCATACTATAGAAAGTAAATGTAGGAAACTAAACAAAAAAAAAAAGTTCATAAGTCAGTTTTTAGTCAGTACAACACGAATCATACAGTCTAGAATCTATATCTAGATCTAATTCTAAGTCTAGATCTAACTTGCTAAAGCGACTATTCTGATTCTAATCTAGGCCTAAACAAAGAATAGATATATAAAATTGAAACCACTTATCGTCTATTAGTATTAGTATAGTCTCTAGATCTAGTCTTGTATATGTCTAGTCTATTTCTAGACTGAGCCTCGTCTGAGGCGACTAACTACTAAACTAGGCTAAGCCAGCCAAGCCATGATTATTCAACACACGGCTCGCTGGTCTAGTAAATAAACAACTAATACAAAATCTAAATCTAGACTTACCTTTCTAATTGTGCATTGCGTTTCATCTTAGAATGGCGTTTCTTTCTTCCAAACATAACACTTTCTTGGCATTTCTGAGTTTTAATATTCGAGATTGCTTCAATTACAATAGTTGAACTGTAATGACTTCCCAATGTTTACAAACGTAAGCAAGTTCAAGTCATGTGCGCATGCGTGCAAGCTCGGTTGTTAATAAAGCTTTTTCAGTGCGCATGCGTCTATGTACAGTAACCAGTGTTGCCTACTCAGTGCGCATGTCAAACATGGTTTTGGGGGTGTGTATATGAAGATGAAGGAAAAAAACGAGGTAGTGACGTACTTTGAAAGTTATTTATAGTACGAATTATTTATAGAATGAGACACCATGTACACAATGAGAACTAGAAAAGTAGAACTTCGTATCGATACCATTTATATGGAATGAGCCCGTAAATTAGTGTATCAATTTGAGGTTACAAAATGTTGATTTTTTACAAAAATATCTAAATTTTGTTTACACATACACTTTTAAAATGCAAAATTGTTGTATAAAACATAGTTTTTATAATATTCTGATAGAAAATTTATATTCTACACATTTTAAACTATTAAAAAACACTAATTGTTAATAATCGATATTTTTGACCAAAATCACTGTTTTTCCACTGTGCATCCCCCTTAAAGACAGACAGGCTGCCATATTTGACATTATATCACTCCCCTCTCGGCCCATCTCTCATCCATCTTATATGGACAAGATTTAGCAAATCGTCTCATTTCTTTCTGAGAACTGTTTGGAACGAACACGCTGTTTGAGCTCTACGCTTATTTATTCTTATTTTCTTCCTTTGGATTTGGTGCTTTTATCTTTACTAAATGACCGGTGGCATAGCATACGCCGCCATTTTGCAGGGCAGGCCTTAGGCACTGCAACATATGCGACCACAGTGGGTCCCGCACTTTCTTTGGACCCGTGCTAAATTTTAGGTGTATAAATTATTAAATTGAAATATTTTATAACATATAACAGATTTCTAGCGGCCTCTTGATTTACCAGGAGCCCCTTGGAAATCTCCTGAAATGTTATTAAATACTATGCCGCCGATCGAAAAAGTCCTGGAAATTTCCGGACATTATTAAAATCTTTTTAAAGTAAAATAAAAATATGCTATGCTATTTTTTGAATGAAAATAGTGCGGATTTGGATATATATTTTTTCCCATTCACACCATGCTGAGCCATGGGATCTTCCCATTTACTTGTTATAAGTAAGGCGAATGCGTGAATTCATGAACCAAAAATTCTATGAATGGAGCTAAGGATAGCTAATTAACCTTAAATATCAGGTGGCCGAGCTTTTGCCATCCATCCATCCCAGTGGTGCTATAGCCCGTGGTCTGCTTTTAGTTTTACACATCCCTTCATTCATATCTCTAAACGCGTTCTTGTTTGCAAAAAAAATATTTTAGTGTACTACGGTAAGCATAGTGACGTAAGCAGCGTTTTTCCCGTTTATGTCATGAAAAATTTTCATTCATAAAACCTTCAAGCCAAAATTAATTTTCGATAATGAGGCATTTTCAAACCGATATAACGGTCAAACTCGAGTTTTCCTGATGTGGCCAATGAGTTCAGATTTTTTTTCTCACTAATACGCACAAACCTTGAAATTTTAAAGAAAATAGTTAGAGCCGTTTTCGAAATAAAATTTATATATATATATAAATATATAAATATATAAATATATAAATATATAAATATATAAATATATAATAATAATAATAATAATAATAATAATAATAATAATAATTCCCGGCTTTATTACATGGGGACAACATTGACAAGACCGCTTCCTTAGCGTGGCTCAAAGCAGGTCATCTTTACCCTGAAACTGAAGGCTTTGTTACAGCTATAAGTATCTTGGAATAAATCAGAATGCCAAGATAAACCATAAAAAATTAAAAGAGGATTTCCTTGATAAATATAGGCAAAGGCTTAATAAGATCCTCAACACCAAACTGTCTGGCAGTAACCTTATCAGTGCAATAAATAGCTGGGCCGTCCCAGTGCTCCTTTACACATTCGGCGTCATCAAATGGACTGATCCCGACCTACATGACATTGACAGGCTGACGAGGAAATTGTTAACCAAATTTCGATGCTTGCATCCCAAGTCCTCCACCATAAGGTTATACCTACCCAGGAAAGATGGAGGCCGTGGATTGCAGAAATCTTCAAACTGTGTAAGACGCAAGTTTCAAACATACGCTCAAAACTGCATGCCTCCAACAACGAACTAGTTACCTTCCTACGGAAATACGACTCCGATGCAACCCCCCTGAGCCTACACACTGTAGATGTTAATCTCGGCCTGGACGACGTAGGCCATGAGATTCGCCAATGGGAAGAAAAAACACTCCATGGGAAATTACCGGCTTTATTACATGGGGACAACATCGACAAGGCTGCTTCCTTAGCATGGCTCAAGGCAGGCCATCTCTATCCTGAAACAGAAGGTTTTGTTACAGCTATACAGGACAGAGTAATTAGGACAAAAAATTACGAAAAGCATATCCTAAAACTTAATGTTGTCGACAAATGCCGAAAATGTGGAAATGCGGGTGAGTCGATTGAACACATTATGGCAGGATGTCCTGCCCTATCGGAATCTGCCTACCTAGGTCGCCATAACCAAGTTGCAAAGCTAATACACCAGCACTTGGCTTTGACGCACAATTTGATCGGGAAGGATACTCCTCCTTATTACAAATACTCACCACAAGAGGTTCTCGAGTCTACTGATCACCTGCTGTACTGGGATAGGCCTATTTTGACAGACAAAACTGTAGATTTTAATCGCCCTGATCTGTTGCTTATCGATAAAAAAGAAAAAGTCGCTGTCATGATTGACATTGCCGTACCACTATCTCATAACGTAAGGAAAACTGAGCTTGAAAAACAGCGAAAGTATGTGAACCTAGGCTTGGAGATTTAGCGTTTATGGAAGTTATCTAAAATAACAATATACCCCATTGTCATATCAACCGAGGGGATAATAACAACTGACCTCACAGATACCTTCAAGGCTCTGGGCATTCCTAGGAACATTCTCGTTGCCTGTCAGAGGGCGGTACTGCTGCAGACCTGCCACATCACCAGAAAATTCCTCAGTGGAAACTGATAAAGGGAATACGATGAATTTTGTCTCCCTTTAACGAAACTCGACCCTGGCTCCGCCAGAGAAAGAATAATCGTTCTTTTCTAACATAATAATAATATATATATACAAGAATTGCTCGCTTAAGAGTATAGGATTTACGCGATATTAAGAATAGAGTTGCACTCATGTAACAATGCTTTATAAAAACCTATTTGAATGTATATTTGACTAAAATATAAAATGAATTGATTATAATTAGTATTTTCATGTGCTAAGACATAAAACTATATTAGCGAAGAGAAGTTATATAATCTTACCGAGTTTTAGATCTAGATCTAGATCTAGATGTAGGAATAGAGAGATGAGTTACCTTTCGTAATCATGTCTAATGAACGAATGTGCGTAATTTTGTGATATTTATAAAAGTACTTCTAAAGTGAAACCTGAGAGTTCACTCTATCTGTGTATTGTTGTTCTAGTTTCAATAGTCTTACGACACAATAATGTGGAAATACTTTTAATATTATGACAAAAAATGAGAAGAAGAGAATTATATAAACACCACTTTCATTCTCATTATTTTGCGGATTGGGATGCACCAATTTCCATTCACACCGCGTGCTGCGCCATGGGATCGTCCCTATTTACTTGTTGTTGCTTGTTTTTGTTTGAACTTTTGAACTTGTCTTTTGAGAAATATATATATACTAGTCGACCGGCGGCATAGCATACGCCGCTATTTTCCAGGGCAGGCCTTAGGCACTGCAACATATGCGACCACAGTGGGTCCCGAACTTTCTTTGGACCCGTGCTAATTTTTATGTGTATAAATAATGAAATTGAACCATTTTATAAAGTATAACAGATTTCCCGCGGCCTCTTGATTGACCAGGAGCCCCCTGGAAATCTCCTGAAATGTTATTAAATGCTATGCCGCCGGTCGAAAATGTCCTGGAAATTTCCGGACATTCTTAAAATCTTTTTAAAGTAAAAAAAAAAATGCTATGCTATTTTGTGAATGAAAATGGTGCGGATTTGGATATATTATTTCCCATTCACAACATGCTCCAAAACATTCCGACTCAAGCCATATCTCAACGCGCATTTAAAAACACACTCCAGTGAACTAACGCATTCCGCAGAGGTCTTTAAATGCACCATTTGTTCAAAAACCTTCCGACTCCAGCCATATCTCAACGCGCATTTAAAAACACACGTGGACTATTCGCAGAGTGATCTTCCCCTTACTTATTTCTCTCTTGAACCTTTGAACTTTGAGGATAAGAGAATTATATAAACCACATTCATTCACAAAATAGCGGATTGGGATGCACCAATAAGACTATTTTATGAAACGAAATATTGTGAATTGCAATTGTGTGTACTTTATTTTATTTCCTTTTTTCCAGTCTATATTTATTTACATCTATGCTTACAACACAATATAATCTCTTCCGGCTTCCACTTTTTTAACCTCCCTTCCATTCACTACACTAAGTAATTCATAAGAGTTTTATGAAACAAAAATTTGTGCATTGCAATTGTGTGTACTTTATTTCTGTCTATAAATTGTGTTTAATCTCTAAGACTGAGGATCATGCAATTTTTATTTTTTTCATAATTTAGAAATCATAATTCAATAGTAGATATATATACATGTGTTTTCACGAAGTTACTTCCTTTTCCCAGTCTATTGATTTCTTTATGTCTATGCTATTTTGTGAATGAAATAGTGCGGTGCGGATTGGGTCCATTCGATTCACACCATGTTGCGCCATGGGATCTTCCCATTTGCTTGTTATAAGTAAAAATGCGTGAATTCATGAATGAAAAATACTATGAATGGAGATTTAAAAAAATGAATTGACCTTAATTTACGCGATATTAAGAATATAGCTGCACTCATGTAACAATGCTTAAGAAAAACAAATTTGAATGTTAATTTGATTAAATGGACTATAATTAGTATGTTCATGTGCTAAAGCATAAAACTATACTTGCGAAGAGAAGTTCTATAATCTTCTTAGAGTTGAATTCGAGTTTTAGATCTAGATCTAGATCTAGGAACAGATTTTAGATGTATAAATTATTAAATTAAACCATTTTATAACATATAACAGATTTCCCGCTGCCTCTTGATTTACCAGGAGCCCCTGCGATATCTCCTGAAATGTTATTAAATATAGACCTACGAAAAAGTCCTGGAAATCTCCGGAAATTATTTAAATCTTTTGTAATTCAATAGTAGATATAGATATATACATGTGTTTTCACGAAGTTACTTCCTTTTCCCGGTCTATTGATTTCTTTATGTCTATGCTATTTTGTGAATGAAATAGTGCGGTGCGGATTGGGTCCATGCACACCGTGGTGCGTGCGCCATGGGATCTTCCCTATTTACTTGTTGTTGCATTGTGTTGTTGCACGTTTGACCTATTTACTTTGAGAAATAATATATAGATTGATAGATAGATGCCAGATGATATTATTCAGAGCAAGATTAAAATACTAGTTCAGAAAGCATAAACTGCACCTTACATTGCCATTAACTGATTTTGTTTTGTTGATATGGTTCCATCATCCCTAACAATATGCTACTGGTTAAAGACATCAGAAACATAATAGAAAAGGCAACGAGCATCATGCCAAGGATGCAGGAAATTGTATTAACCAATACCTTGCTGACTACCAATACCAGAGTAAAACGAATGTTTATAATAATAGGCTTGTCTTCGAATCCGAAGATTAGTGAGGAATACAGTGTTTCCCGTGGCTGTGCAGTCCCAGCTGTGACCTACATATTTTGCCACATCCAGGGCAAGCAAAACCATTGTCCGCAGGTGGTCGGTTTAGTCTGAGTTTGTCCTCGGCGGCAGATTTTCTTTTGGTCTCTAATGTGTATCCCGCGGCCTTCGTGAGTGACCTCCAGCTGTCTCGTTCCGACGCCGCATGGAGCCAGGTGCTCTCTTCTATGTCAGCCAAGGAAAGTTGACGCCTAAGCGAATGTTTAACAACTAGATAACCAGCAGCACCTTATGCAGATGTCCAAATGGTTCGAGACTTCGTCCCTTTAATGAACCATGTGACCCGAGAAAGGCTTTTATCTCGTGGCCAGGATGAGAGATTGGCTCTTCACCGATCTCTCTGTCAGGGGACCCCCTCAACTAGGTGATCCTTTATTCACACCCGTCTTTACATGTAGCATGGTCTCCGAACCTCAGCATGAATTCCTCCTTTCATGCGAGCTGGTAAATCACCCCCACGTGGGCGGTCCCTTTATGCCTATGCTGTCCCACCGTACCCGTGGGGGGTCCATCACCACTCGTATGGACCCCTTTGGGAAACGGGCTGGTGGGGTTCTCGGACTAATTAGCGAGCCTTTCTTACATCCCTACCATGTGTAATGTATCCTCTCTCGAGGATACGTGTGGTAGCTCACTGAGAGCTATGTGTGCTACCATTCTTCGCCTATCCGACTTCCCGGGCGGACGTTTCCACGGAGGCGCCACGCTGAGGCGACGGTAGCCGATATCCTCCGCCAGCAGCACCACAAGTCAACGACCAACTACAACAAGAAAGTAAAATATTTTCCAATCTGAAGGAACATACATAACATTTCAAACAGATGTAAACATTTTTTTTATAAACATTATAAATGTAATAACATTTTTTTCTTTCTTATTTGTACAGATTC
>JADKLZ010081101.1:296074-310463 GCA_021533235.1 Biomphalaria straminea | reverse complement strand
ACTTCTAAGTATCAGCTGAACATGTAGTGCTTCCATTGGTTAATGTAATAGTAGATTAGCCCAGGCGTATGGAATAAATGGCCAACTATGTACGTGCGTGCCTTTAAATTGTGAGTAGCCACATTGTAGCCAATTTTTTAAAAATTTTTTATAATAAAATACATCATCCAGATGTGTTTTTTATTACGTAGATGTAGATTTACACAGAATCCGTGGGGGTGCAAGCATGGGCGCCCGCAGGGGGGTGTAAAGGGGTGCACTTGCACCCCATGGATTCTGAGTAGCCAAATTCTAGCCATTTTTTCGCATCATCAAATCAATTAATTTCTAAGTAGCAACTGAACAAGTAGTGCTTCCACTGGTTAATGGCAGGCTACCCACCTAGGAAAAGGAAAACTCTGAATTCAAACCTCTGCTGCCTTGCAGCTATACCCAATCAAGGGAAAGGCTTCGGGAGTCAACCCTAAGGAAAAATCAGGAGCTGGCGACCCTAAGGCAGTTTGCAGCACCCAGTGCTACACTCTGGCAGAACCTGCGACGCTGCTGACCCCAAACTGTATCAGCACTGCCGTTCCTTTGGATACATCAGCTGCGTGGAGAGGGGGGAACTGATGTGTGGGCGACATCGTTCCGACCACAGCATATGCCCAGGCATTCATTTCATTTCCATGAGATGATATATAAGCGCTTCGCGACTGACGGAGGCCAGAGAGAGAGAGAGAGAGAGAGAGAGCAATAAGTAGGCCTAGATAAGGTGTATGGAATGGATGGCCTACCATGTATGTGCGCGCCTCTGAATTCCGAGTAACCACATTTTGGCCATTTTTAAAATAATGAAATACATCTTCCAGATGTTATTTTTGTATTACGTAGATGTAGATTCAGTCAGAATCCGGGGGGGGGGGGGGGGGGGCAAGGGCACTAAATGAACCCCCCCCCCCATACGAATGCCCGTGCATTATTAATGCAAGAGTTTAATAAATTAATATTTATGAAAATTTGGTCTTCTAAATCTAAGTCTTAAAAGCCTATCATTAGAATATTATAAAGTGTAGTAATTTGAAAAGAAATACATTCACATAAAAACAGTTGTAAAGATATGCTATTATTGTAACTTGAATAGGCAAATCTGTAGTTCACGTCCGACCATGTACGATTTATTATAGGCTTGCTATTATTTGCACTATGAAGGGTGTCAAATATTCTATAGCGTGTTTGTCGTGACGATTTGTTTATATTAGCACATAGCTATAGTTATTATGCATGCCATAAGGTTGACTTTCACAAAACATTCTGTGTTGTGATTTAACAGAAGGCATGAGATCCGCTGAGGTATACTGATGTATGCAAACGCGACATAAAGCTCTTCAAAATCGACATCAACAGCTGGGAAAAAGTGGCGCTGGATAGATCCACATGAAGAGCGAGCATTTAAGGAAGGTCCTGGATTCCAGATGCAAGATACAGTAGTAGTAGAAAGAAGGTTGAAAGTACAAAGGATTGGCTTCTTAAGTCACACAAGTACTTGCAAAGGGAAAAAATTGTCTTGAGACGTAAAATGTTACAATTATTTGTTTATATTTAGATAAGGTCTAGAAAAAAAATTTTTGCCAATTATCTTTCGATGTGATAAATGTTATATAGTTGCGGTCGGTGTCAGCGCTCGATAAAACAGCGAGTTAAACACGTTCACAAGTTTACAATAGAAGAGATACAAGAATGTTCTTCACATGTCGTCATTCGATTCAAAACGTTGAATTGGATCAACGGAGCACTGGCAGCAGAAAGAGCCAAAAAATATAAGCTGCAGTATCATGAATTAACTGCATTTGTTGGGTATTTTAGGGATGAAACTGCAGATATCTCAGGCACTGAGCAGATGTCTTTGAGTGTTCGGTTTGTAGATTGCGATTGTATTCATTAGCTTAGTTCCTGTGGTTCAGAGAGACATGCTACATGTGTCTAACGGCATTGTACAGTCTAGATATGGACAAACTACTCGGCCAAGGCTGCCCCGTGATGGCTAGAAATCTTATTCCGTATCAGTCCCTAGAAATAGAGTTGGTACTACATTTACCTCTTTGTGTGAGACACAATGAACTGAAAAATACAAATCTATTCAAGTTTAAAGTCTCTACCTAGAGATCATTGACTGTTTGGCGGATCTTAAAATAACGATTGCAAGTAAACCAGATAAACTGCACTTAAATTGTGTAGTAAATGTCTCCTCCTCTTGTCTTTTCATTGCCGTCAATTATTCACCTGTTCTTGAACCAGTTTCTATGGTGTTGCAGTCTTTCAAACTTAACATAGTAGCTGCTCTACAGCAGCTCAGCAGTAACATTAATGGAATAATGAAAAACCATCTTGACCATCCTGAGGAACACGTCAGAGATGTCCTCTTGAGGAAGGAGAGACTACTGGCAGAAAAACATAATATTGGATGATATTGAGTTGTTAACGACGAGAAAAAAAAACACGTTTGAATTTTGGGAGTTATTACAGAATACGACCTTACATTACATATCTTAACTCTTAAGTCTCCCCCCCCCCCCCCCCGGCGCGCGGCCCCCGGGGGGGGGGGAATCCCCCTCCGCCCCCCCCCCCGGATCCGCCAGTGCTTGCACCCCCCTGCAAAAGATCCTGCGGGCGCCCATGGTACTATACAGAAGGAAACAAAGACTAATTGAGCGATATCACCAAAGGGAGTCTTTTTTTTTTGGTGAGTTAAACGGGGAGGCACGGTGGCTGAACGGTAAAGCGCTTGACTTCTGAACCGAGGTCCGGGGTTCCAATCCTGGTGAGGACTGGGATTTTTAATTTCGGAATCTTCGGGCGCCTCTGAGTTCACCCTGCTCTAATGAGTACCTGACATTAATTGGGGAAAAGTAAAGGCGGTTGATCGTTGTGCTGGCCACATGACACCCCCGTTAACCGTAGGCCACAGAATCAGATGACATTTACATCTTCTGCCCTATAGACCACAAGGTCTTTAAGGGGAACTTTACTTTTTTTTTTAAACGGTGGTCAACTTAACAGAGGTGCTCCACGGAAACGCTTAAAAGGCCAACTTACATTAGCTGTCATAGAAGAGAGCAGCTGGTTGCATGCGGCCTCAGAACAAGTAAAGCTGGAGGTCATTCACAAATGCCTCGGCATACACATTGGATACGAAAAGAAAATCCGATGCAGAAGACAGACGCAGACGGCGAAAAGAAAATCTAAATCGAACATCTAGCTCTTGATATTCAGCTGCCGTATCATTTACCTCCCTTTGTAATCCTTCTTTCAAATTGGAGATGAAAGCAGCAACTTGATCGAACAATAGTTTTCATTTTTCCTTAAGTCGGATTTTTAAAGGGGCCCCTAAATCCACCTAGAGTTAATGAGTACCTTATTTTAGTTGTAAAATTAAAGCGGTTGGTCGTTGTGCTGGCCACATGACACGGTCGTCAACCCTAAGACACAGAAACAGCTGGCCTCTCAGTGGCGTAGCTAGAGTGGGGGAGGAGGGGTGGAAATTTTGAAAATCCCCCCGGAACCCCATTTGAGAAGGGCCCCCAAATCAGTGTTTATTACATTAAAAATTAAATATTACGCAAAATTCAGGGCACCCATAGATGTCAAGCCCCCCGGGCCCCCAAAAGATGAAAAATTCCTAGCTACGCCCCTGTGGCCTATACATCATCTGCCCTAGAGACCAAGCGGTCTGAAAGGGGAACTTTTAGTTCTAGTCTTACCTGATGTATATTTATGCTGAGATGACTAATTGTTTGACCAGCAACCCATGGCTGGATATTATCACTACTCTTGATATTAAATATATGTCTACTACGTCAGGTTTTTTGCGTAGTGAACTTTAATCGTAACTGTACTGTCCTGTGTATGTATTTAATGAAACCTGAACCCTAAACGAGAACCCACGAGATTTGTGTTAGCAAACAAACATCAATCCAGACAGATGATACATTAGACCCAAATTTATTATTGGTAAGTTACATCAATGTAAACACATTTATTTTATTCTAAACAGTGTTTTTCCTCTTTAACAAAACAAACAAACAAGTAAGAGTAAGAGTCTTCAATGTATAATTACCTCAAAGAGGAAACATAACAAAAACATAACTGTTGTACACTAAATTTTGTCACATTTGTGTTCCATAATTAACTAAAACATACTTGACTTTGAGTGTCTCTCCAAAATAGGGCTCCACAGCCACACGAGGAAGTGTGCGAGATGAACCATAGTCGTTCTACGACTGAAGGAGGCCGATGACTATGACTTGACTTTGAGCATAGCGACACCACTGGCTATGCGTTTCTCTTTCTCTACGTTCTTCTTTAGTGTTTCCCAAACTTTTCTTGAACGGAACACTTTCCACTTTCGAAAATTTAGAGGAAACCTTCGCTTGTTTTTTTTTTTTTTTATTAAAAACATAGACTTACATAAATATAGACTGGAAAAAGGAAGTAACTTTATGTAATTTGAAAACATGTACATCTATTCAATTCGGATTTCCGAATTATGAAAAATTTAAAAATTGCATGATCTTCAGTCTTAAAGATTAAACAAAAGTTATAGACATAAAATAAAGTACACACAATTGCAATTCACACATTTTCGTTTCATAAAACTCTCTTATTGGCCAGTCTATATTTATGTATGTCTATGCTTAAAAATTTTAAAAAAACATGAATAGTCAAACATTATGCCTAATTTGTATTTAAAAAAATAATAAATTGAAGCAGAAAACTATAGCAAAATGTACAGAGATGTGCATCAAAGTATTAAGATTTAATGACTTTGCTGGAATTGTTTTCTTAAAGATCTTAACTTCCTGATACACGATTCTGATAAGTTAAGTCCTCCTATATGGTAGGTCATCATGTCCCTAGTGTCTACATTACTCTAGATCTATACTTTGACTTTTTTTTTATTCATATAAAAAAGCATCTCACTTAGACGCTGTAAGAAACTGAAGCCAAATAACACTATCAGTTTGTTTTGATATATACAGACAAACGTGACAAGAAATTCTCTTATGGTTTATTTTTTGTATCTTTGTTTCAGATTAAAGTCAGAATCATAGACATAAATAAATATAGACTGGCCAATAAGAGAGTTTTATGAAGGGAAAATTTGTGATTTGCAAATTAGTGTACTTTACTATACAGCATGAGCAGTATAAAAGTTAAGTATTCATATCTATTTCAGCCATAACCTATATAAGTATTACAATATTTTCACTAATGTGTTTTTTTATCTCTTAGCGTGACTGTAATGTCAATTAATCATAATGTTCATTTTTTGTTCTGAAACTGATTTTTAATATTAGCTTATTTATACATTCTGCTGAAAAAATCCCTAATTTCACTAATTCAAAGTTAAGGCATGGTTAAGGACTGAATCCATTACTTCCTTTTTCCAGTCTATATTTATTTATGCTATATATGTTATTTTGTGAATGAGCCAGGAAAACCAGTGACTTGGCAGAATTTAAGTCACTGGTAAATATGCATGACTGAATGCATGACGCGTAGGACGTAATCATCTTCTTTTTTGAAGTAACGTCTGTATTATATAAGATAAGATAAATAGTGTGGATTTGGATACACCATTTTCCTTTTACACCATGCTGCACAAATGAGGAGGCATTGTAGTTTTGTTTAATCTTTAAGACTGAAGATCGTGCAACTTGTCAGATTTCGGAAATCCGAATACAATGGAAATACATTTTTTCAAGTTACATAAAGTTACTTCCTTTTTCCAGTCTATATATGTCTATGGTCAGAATCTAAATCAGTTCAAAGTTCATATATATTTTTTTATAGTTTTTTTTTCTGTGCCGAACGGTGCTGATAAAGTGAATTTTTCTTTTCCATACACTTAGGACTAGACGTAGACCTGCCAGTTCCCTCCAGAGATTGAGTAGTATCATTATAGAAAGGCATATACCAAATAAATACACATAAAAATGGTTTAATAATAGGTAAATAAAGATTGGAAAAAATTAAACAACCAACCCATAAAAGTAAGCAGACAGCTGCAGAGTAAATACGAATTCAATGTAATATCTAAGCATAAAACACAAAACTTATGGTCATACATTAAGTCTAAGAAAAAAAAACTATAGAAATAGTTTTAAAAGAAGAAGATAACCTAACTCATAGTGATAATGAAACTAAAGCTAACATACTAAATAAATACTTTGCATCACCTTTCACAACCCCTGGAGACAAAGACAGATTATTTAATTTGAACCAAGTAGACAACATAGAAAATATAGAAGTACAAGTAAAGGGAATCCAAAAACTAATAGCGAACATCAAGTCGAAGAAAGAATCTGGAGCTGAGGCAATGAGCTAGCATTGGTTTCAAAATACTTTTTTCAGGCATCACTTAACAAGGACAGAGTACCAACGGACTGGAAAGAAACTAACGTCACTCCCCCTATTTAAAAAAAAAAGGAGATACTCTGAGAGAGGAAATTACAGACCAGAATCACTAACCAGCATTACATGTGACATCCTAGAGCACATAATATGTAGCAACATCATAAACCACTTAGACAAACATAATGTCCTTACTCCATACCAACATGGCTTAAGGAAATATAGACAGAACAGTTTTGGACCCACATTGCAGAATATACAAATGGAATTTGACTTTCTTAACAGAATTAATGGTATCACAACCATTTTTCTATGGGTCTTAACTCTGTTCTCCCTTACAAAACACTGACGTGAGGACGGACACACTCCATGAATACGAGGCAGCCAATAAGAAGATCACCATAGGCGACTTAATAAAATGTTTATATCAACTCACTCTGTCAGTCTGTCTATCTGTCGGTCTGGTACAAAAGATTTTACACAGATTCTGGAATTAAGTTGTGACTTTTGTCAATGACATAAACAAGACACGAATCATCAATGTTTATAAAACTGACAATTTGTTCAATTAATTACCGCTACCTAATTATTTTGTCTGAAAATGACAAAGGAAAATTAATTCTATTCACGGATACGGCTTAATATGTAGGGTTTCATCCTCTTGGATAATTGAACACTTTCTTTTTTACAATGTATGATCAAGTTGAAACTTATAACAATTATTTATCATACCTAACAAAGCAAGAGTCAATTAAAAAAAAAAACAACAACTAACCAATCAGTTAATAATTGATAATAATTTATATTTTGAAATTTTGGAATAAGGGAAATATTTTCTACATTTTTGATAGATATAGTTGTAAGTGCAGAGTTCTTTTCCTTTGATAAGCTTTAGTTTTTTTTTCAATAAAGTGTTGTTTTTTTTTTCTTTTGTTTATTTGGATCTAACTTTATGAAAACTCAGTTGTAAAGTGGATGTTACTAGTGTAAGCTGTTCCGTCTTTTGTTCCTCTGAAGTTAGGGAAAAGAATGAGTATGAGCTACTAGTCCTTACTGAAACAGCATCTCAGCATAAAACCATTGAATTAGGACAAAGAATAGAAGTAGCCTTTAAATAAGATGGACAATCACTTCTATTTATTTAGTCCAGTTTGCCACATCATTCACCAGAAACAAGAACTCTTTTAAAAATATTTGTATTGATCTCTGAATCAAAACCTTTTACGATTTAAAGATTTATCGAGATCTCAGCCTTCAGGTAACGGTGTCCTAAGGCGATAAACATGTAACATAGTAGAATAGCTACAAGTGTTGAAGCTATACATTTAATTTGTGTAAACATTTCATTCTTCTTTTGCTAAAATTCATACACTCATAAAGTGCAATGCAATTTATACATGAACCATGAGAACAAATCTTCATTTCGATTTAAAAAATGGATGTTAAATAGTCAGCCACATGTTGAATAAATAAAACAGAGATACTACCTTATGTTTTAATATTTAGAAGTACAGCGACCCAGATTTCATAGGAAAATGTTGTAGTCAGTCTGTATGAGATTATCGATGAGCTATGAGCGATTGCATACAAAATTTTGTGGCACGGACGTGTTGTTCCTCTTTGACTTTGCTTTGGTAAAGTTGTAGTTGCAGTGTTGCAGCCTTATAGTTGCAAAATAAGTTGATATTGATGTTAAATTTTATAGGTGTGATTCTTAAATAGTTTGGATGAGCGGATATAGTAATAATTCAATGCAATCAATTTACTTATAAAAAAAATGTTTGTAAAAACGTTTTACGGATGTTCCTTCAGAGTTGAAGATAGTTACTTCCTAGTCCAAACCTCCCGCAGGACGACGGGGGATGGGAGCGGGCAGGGTTTGAACCCGGGACAAACGATAAATCCGAACGACAGTCCAGCGTGCAAACCGCTCGACCAGGCAGCCATGATGCTAATAGCCGAACGGTGCGAAATAGTGAGTGACTTTTTTTTTATTAGCTGCCTCCGAGAAGGAAATAGCCGCCATTAGAGTTATGTGGCCTGTCTGTCCTCCGTCAGTCTGTTCCGTTCAAATCTTATAAACTAGAGAAAACAAAAATTGACATTTTTAACACATTTATACGAACGGTCTCAGATTTTTTTGTCATACAAATTTTAAAAAAATGTATTACTAAATTAATCTACTAACATCTACATTTACCAAAAAAAAATATTTCCATTTTTCTAAAACAAAGATAAAAATCTATTTTGTATGCATATCAGTGGAATATTATTAAAAATAACAATGAGTAACAAGTTTCTCATACTATCCACGTGCAGTTAGGTGTCACTCTACATACATTTGATACTTAAATAAAGGGACAATTTCTTTTTTAAAGGAAAACCTTTTGTATTTTGAGGCTTTGAATGAAAGACTGACCCTTTACAAAAAAATTTTATCAATAAGATTATTATTCTATAACACCAGTTAGGCAAGGTTCACATTTAACTACATCTTCTTAGATATCAGTTCACTAAATACATATGGATATTAACAATTTAATAATAATAGCATTAATAAATCTTAATTCTGTGGTATCAAGTCTTTAGTCAAACTAACAAAACAAAGTATCGGGAACACTTTCGGTACTTTATTGTTACTTTTTTTTATTGACGAAGATATAGTGGTAGTATTTGATGGTTAATCGTTCATAGTTTTGAATATTCTTTCTGAAAATATTGAAACATGTCTTTTTTTCTGTCCAGACGGACCACTTCAAGGGCCAATTTTAAGTTTTTAAGTTTCCACAAAAACTCTCTTTGTAACCTTGTTTTGTTAAATATCGGTAGTTAAATTTTAAACAGTAGCAATTATAACTTTATCCCCGGTCACTTCATCCACTGTCACTTCCTCCACGGTCACTTCATCGACGGTCACTTCATCCACGGACACTTCATCCACGGTCACTTCATCCACGGTCACTTCATCCACGGTCACTTCATCCCACATCACTTGAATGCAGCTACTATCTCTTGAAGAGCTTTTTCATTATGCATTTTCAAAACACTAACGATTCTTAAAGACAACCTGTGCCCATTAAACCACTTTTACATAAGATCTGAACGAAGTGGTCGTCTCCTTTACATTAATGACTAAAACAGAAAGATTTAAAAACTCATTTATCCCACTTTGGGTCAGACTAGTCAGAGTGTTACAAGATCAGCTATCGTCTTGGTGAAGTGCATAGAAGTCAAACTCATAGAGCGCTGGTTGGTTAATATGTCGTGTTTCGTGTGTGGATGTTTATCGAATTCATATATATTGTTATTGCACAATAGTTACACTGAGGTTGTCAATTCAATTACCATTTGATTAGATAAATAAAAATTATTTTTCTTTTTTAGTGACATGAATATATCGCCTTAGACATTAATACAAACAATATAGAAACAAGCAAGAGAAAACAAAGTACTATATAAAACCAAAGTCCATTTAAAGGGAAACAACCACTTACTACCATTCATCTAAAAATTACACAATTTTGCTCCCCTTTCTTCTATATAAAACAACATTTATTAATGAGAACTAATTGATAAACTAATTGGTTTATTTTTGGATTGATTCGTGTATTGTTATCAACTATGAATACTTAAGCAAAATGTCAATTTGTTCCGAGAATGAAAAGTGGAGAAATAATTGACGAATTGCAATAAATGATTTAAATCTACATTAGTTAACGGTATTACCAACCCTAGCTATGTCCTACACATATAGACACATCCAGCGTAGATTTAACCATCGTCCACAGTTGGTCATACTTCTATCAATATAGCAGTGTTTTTTCTTTTAGTCTCTAAGTATAGTTCTATAGTTCCAAAGCCGTCTGTAGCCAGTTCTTGTCTATGCCAGTTAAAAAAAAATTGGCACCTTAGTTATCATTTTGTACTAATTAATCATTGATACAGACTTTCTTGACGATCTTTTCTAAGAGTCTATTAATTTATTGAACTCTTTAATACATGCATGCGAAATACCCACTTAAGGGTGCCCCCAAATGAATGCTTTTTTAACATAAAAAAATGTAAGTCCCCCAAATAGGTTAAGCATCCCGGGGCCCAATACGATGGAAAATTCCTAGCTACTCCCATGTGAAATACCCGTTGACGTGCGTGTGTTGAAGATATATAATGTCTAGAACTACAGAGGAAAATTAATTTTAAAGATGATTATATTAAAGTGAAAAAAAAAAATATCGGTGTGACCTAACGTGGCCAATTATACATAAAGTGTCAAATTTGTAGGAAAAAAAGTACTTTTCCGATATCCATGTTAGACTATCATTTGTTTGTTTTTTTTTTTGTTTTTTTTTTTTGACACGCTGAAAAATTAGCAAGCTGTTAAGAAGAATGGCTCATGATTAAATACTCATAAGGGAAAAAAACGTGTAGTCTGAATCTGTTCATTGTAAGTTAAAACTTACTCAAAATTCTACAGCTTCATGTCTGGGTCAAGATGGTAGCGAGGAGTGGTGACTGGCGATTTAAGGTGAATAAAGGAATTGGTTACCTGAGAAGTACTAAACAAATATGTGTGCATACGTGAATATTTTAAAACAAGACATGTATACAAATACTTGTTAAGTTCCCCTTTCAGACCCTGCGATCTATTGGTCAGACGATTTTAACGTCGTCGGTTTCTTCGTCCAACGGTTAACGAACAGTGTATTATTAAGAAGGGTCTTATCTGTAGACGCGTAAATTAGGCCAGATCCGACCATATCTGACAACGGAGTCAGCAAAAAAAAAAAGCTAAGCGTGGCAGTCATACGCTCCCGTCTTTGACTACTGCAACGCCGTACTAGCAGGTATACCGGATGACAAAATAGCCAAGCTGCAACGTATACAGAACAACGCCGCTGGAATAGTCCTTAGAAAAACAAGACGAGATTCTGCTACTACGCTCTTGCGCAGGCTCCATTGGCTTCCTGTGAAAGCAAGAATCGACAACATGGTGGCCACACTTTGTATTCAGTATCTCTCTCTCTCTCTCTCTCTCTCTCTCTATATATATATATATATATACGAAATGATCCCTCTATTTGTCCCTCAGAGAGCTCTGCGCTCAATAGACTCGTCGCTTCTAGTGGTGACGCTTTTCCCTCAATAGCTACGGTCTGCGGGCTTTTTCAGTTCACGGACCAAAAGTTTAGAACTCACTCCCCATTGATCTCAGACAGACAACATGCTACTCAACTTTCAAGAAGAACATTAAGACCTACCTTTTTTAAAACGTTTTAAGATTATTTTGTCATGATAGTTCTTGTGTTTGTGTTTGTAATGTTATAACAGCGCCCTGAGCCTACATTTTGTTTGTTAACAGCGCTTTATAAATAACATTATAATTATTATTAGTATAAAAATAGTAATTATTATTATTATTATTATTATTATTGTGTGGCCAGCACAACGACCAACCACCTTTGCTCCCCCCCTCTTAATCAGGTACCCATTACAGTTAGAATTCAGAAGATGAATTTTTTTACATCACGTTGCGTAAGAGAAATGCCTGTTTTGGGCTATTGGATTGGTAACCTTTATTCCTCTTTCAGTTGTCTAATGCTCCCTCAGACTTTGCTCTAGGTGTGTGGTGTACAATTACACACAGCATGACTCCATAAAGTCCAGCTTGGGTCATTTCATCCCACATACTGTATTGATGTCTGTAGTTCTGAGATTTCGCTTCTATGAAGGTCGTCTTGTTTATTTTATCTGTTTCTAATTCTCTTTCGTAGTTGAAGTTAATCTACTTCCTAGTTGAAACCTGTTGCAGAACGACGGGGATTGGAGCGGGTTAGAGAATGAACCATGGACTATCGAGAAGTCCAAACTAGAGTAAAGTGTACCTGCGAAGCGTGGTCCAGAGGCTAAGTGCGGCTTGAGCTTGGCTTGCTTGGCTACCTAAAAGGGGGCTCGAGGTTCGACACCCGACTCGGGCAGAGTTGTGTTTACTGAGCGCCCAAAGGCAGCACGGGAAACCAACTCCTAGATACCCCCTCCCCCCACTGGTCCACAAATGACATTGGACCAAAGCGCTCTGAGCATGCTATAAGCATGAAAGTAGCGCTATATAAAAGCTATAATAATAATAATAATAAAGTGCACATACCGCACGACCAGACGTCCTTTAAGTTTTAGTAAGTATATATATTAAGAATTCTTTCATAGCAATTTTAAATGTAATAAACATTTTTTTTGTATTTTTGCAGGTATTTAGCCTCATTGAATTAATCACTTTTATTAGAAGAAAATTTAGAAAGTGTAAAAGAACATTGAGTCGAACAGAAATGCAAGAAATCTAACAATGGTTCTGAGCCTTTTAGCAGGGACGATATTAGTTTTAACTACAACGAACTCCTGGGCTCAACAGACTGGAGTTTACAGTGTAAACAGTCAGAAATTCTACCAAGTCAAATTAAAGACGCTAGGGATTTCTTCTTATTACAATAACACTAGCTGTCGTTCTAAGTTGGAGTGTTCATTACATTGTCTTAAACACAACTTGACATGTCAACATTTTCTCTATGATAGCGTGAAGAGAGTTTGTCTTCGCGGGGCTGTACTAAGCTCTACTGGGGTCAAACCTTCTTTAGGTCAACGTCTGTACTCGCAAAGTACCAAGTACTGCGACCTGGCTCTTGGATACAACACTACCATCATGCGAATGTTCGGACTTTGTCTGAGCATTATCGGAAATTCTATAAACTATACTTCAGCGAATAGGTCCTGTAGCAGCATGCAAGGTCATCTTGTGATGGTCAAATCAAACGCCACAAAGGAATCTCTTCTGACGATAATGCAGGACATGAACATTGAGAGGGCCTGGGTGGGAATAGACGATATACTGTCCGAGGGAACGTACGTCTGGTCAGACGGTTCAGTGTTAACACCAGAAGAGAGGATTGTGTACATACCTGGACAACCAGACGATTATAACAATAACCAAGATTGCACTGTTATTATAAAATCATACAGAGCATTAGATGATACATTCTGTACGAATAGTGACATGTATTTTTGTGAATATAACAATTAGATTTTTTGTTTTACTTTGTGTAAATTAGATTAAACTAATGAAATGTTTACATGTAATCCCAAATCTCTTTAGAATTTACATTCTAAATCACAAAGTACCTCTCTCCAATGATAAGCACATAATCTCAAAATAAAGATCCCAGAAGTTAAATTCTCAAGTACTTTTTTTAATCAATAGAAGATAACAAAACCATAAGTACATAAGACCAAACTGTATGTTCTATGTTGTACACAGCCAAAAAGGTAGATTGGATTTGAATGTGAGTTATGATGCCAAAATTCATTTTATTTTATTAATGTTATTTTTTTTCTACAGTAAATTAACTTTTACATATTTGCATATTTTAAACTTACAAATTATACCTCATTAATCTTATTTTGTAAAATATTATTAATTACTAGCTTAATCATAATGGTATTGGAAAAACAACAATAAAAGAATATTACAATTGTGAATTTTAAGTTGAAGATTTATTGTTAGAATTAAGGGACATGTGTTGTCATTAGTATATAATATTAAAAAAATATTTATACCCTGTCATTACTATATTAATAACTAAGTCCAGTATTCTACGCAACAAGACTACTGTCTTTTAATTTTTTCTGTTATACTACATCTATTCCATCTCGTTAAATTTCAAAAACCTAGAACCAGGAGAGGGGGGATACATACCTCAAAAACAGCTTTAACGATTTTCTTATAAATTTGACATTGGATGTATATCGATGATGAATTAATTACTAGCTCATTTGGCTAGAGAAGTATCAAACATTTACCAAAGAACGGACTATACATCTTCGGGTATTGCCGCATTTCCAGAGTAAAACATATATATATCCATGTATCTATGTATCATGTATCTATCTATCTATCTATTTATCTATCTATCTATCTATCTATCTATCTATCTATCTATCTATCTAT
>JADKLZ010081101.1:270889-285451 GCA_021533235.1 Biomphalaria straminea | reverse complement strand
GTTTACTGGGCGTTAGGGTTAGGGTTTGGAAAAAAATCGCCCCCCCCCACTCCAAAGTTCTGGATCCGCCAGTGGTCTGAACGTAACTATCTGAGAAGTTACAGAGCAAAGTCTTTCTTCCAAGCCAATAATAGTAGGCCTACAATAGTTTTACGCAAAAAAAAAATGGATTGTAAAACTATAAAACGGACGTGAGCTGTGATTTGTCTACACGTAAGAGATTTCATATTTAATCACATGTACAATTACATTTAGAACTAAAATAACACTAAAGCAACAATCAGATTAATGGTCTTTATCCGATCGTAATTTTCGTAATTACAAAAAATATTCCCAAAATGACTTCGGGTATATAACCTTCCTTAACCCTTAAAGTGCTGAGCTGTTTCACAATGAGTGCATACCAAATGGAATTACAATTCTGGTGTTAAGAGGCTAAACTACCACACGCATTTTAAGGGTTAAGAAATGATTTAACCTAGCAAGGCTCGGCCACCTGATATTCCTATACTTTTAAGCGAGCAATTCTTGTATATGTATATCTTTGATTTCGAAAACGGCTCTAACGATTGTCTTTAAAATTTCAACGTATCTGCATATTAGTGAGAAAAAAAATCTCAGCTCATTGGCCACATCGGGAAAACTCGAGTCCGACCGTTATTTCTATATATAAAATGTCTCGTTGTAAAATTAATTTTGGCTTGAATAATTTATGAATGAAAGTTTTCCATGACGTAAACGGGAAAAACGCTGCTTACGTCACTAGGCTTACCATAGTACACTAAAATATTTCTTTGCAAACAAGAACGCGTTTGGAGATATGAATGAAGGGATGTGTAAAACTAAAAGCAGACCACGGGCTGTAGCACCACTGGGATAGATGGATGGCAAAAGCCGGTATGAACTTCTTATTGTCCGACAGTCAGGCTGGGCAGGGCATTTATTTAACCGAGCAAGGCTCGGCCACCTGATATTATTACTTCTAATCGCACAGATTAGCTAGCATCGATCTAGATCTATTACAAATTTTATCATATGACTGATGAAACTAATTGATAAACTTAATACAAGCTTTTTTAAAAATATTTTTTTTCTTGCTTTCTTTTTGTTTTACGCAGAAGTTAAGCACTTTCAGTCAACAAGAGTGAATCAAAGAAGATTAAGTTACACGAGAATGAAAGAAATCTAACAATGTTTCTGAGCTATTTAGCCGGATGGATATTGTTTTTCATTACAATGGACTCTTGGGATTTAGAGACAGGAGTGTGTAGTATGGAGACTCGGACGTTCTACCAGGTCACATTAACGACGCTAGGGCTTTCTTCTTATTATAATGACACTACCTGCCCTTCTAAGTCCGAGTGTACATTACATTGTCTTAACAACTTAACATGTCAGCATTTCTTATACGACAGCGTGAAGAAAGTTTGTCTCAGGGGAGATGATCTGAGCTCTACTGGGATCAAACCTTCTTCGGGTCAAATCTTGTACTCGCAAAGCACCAAGTACTGCGACGTGGCTCTGGGATACAACTCAACCATAATGCGGACTTTCGGACTTTGTCTGAAAATCTTCATCTCGGCTACAAGCTTCAGTTTTGCGAATGAGTCCTGCAGCAACATACAAGGTCGACTGGTGATGGTCAAATCAAACGCCACAAAAGAATCTCTTCTGACCATAATGCAGGACATGAATATGGATAGGGCCTGGGTGGGAATAGACGATATACTGTCCGAGGGAACTTACGTCTGGTCAGACGGTTCAGTGTTAACACCAGAAGAGAGGACTTTGTATATACCTGGACAACCAGACGATCTATACAACAACCAAGACTGTACTGTCATAAACAAATACTTCAGAGCGTTAGATGATACATTCTGTACGAAAAATGAAATGTACTTCTGTGAATATATTAATTAGTTGTTGATTTTAGTATTTTACACACTTACAATTTTTAAGAAATTAAAATGCTACTTAAAAATATTCCGAATCTATTTAATGTTGTAGACATGAACAAAAGTAACTTAATACAGGCAAATATCTTTCGAAGTCTACGTAGCAATACTCATTAAATGATTAGTATAAGCTACCGCAGTTACTTTACGATTTTTCAATACCAGTGTTACAATGAAATTGCGTTTGAAGCATCTTTGTAAATCCAGAAGTTTGATTGTTAATTATATTGAGAACCTAGTCTATATTCCAGTTCATCTCATTTATTGGTCTAGTCATCCGCACGCTCCAACTTAAAAATTATGATGAAGAAGAGAACCAGATGATTGATAACCCGAATTCCAAATTATGCCTTAACTCTTTCTCTCCTAACTGACGATACCAACGTTGATTCCAGCAGATTATGGTAAATAATTACGGAGCAAAAGAGTTAATTTCTATACATAGATGAAAATCTGGATAATCCCTGTTTAACTATATATATATATATATATATATATATATATAATTCTCTTCATACCAAAGTTCAAAAGTTCAATCGAGCAAGTAAAAAGGGAAGATCCCATGGAGCAGCATGATGTGAATTGAAAATGGTGTATCCAAATCCGCACTAGTTTCATTCACAAAATAGCATAGCATACATATTATCTTCTTCTTAATTTGTCATAATATTAATAGTATTTCCAGATTATTGTGTCGTAAGACTCTTGAAACTAGAACGACAATACACAGATAGAGTCTTCTCTCAGGTTTGACTTTAGAAGTACTTTTATTAATATCACAAATTACGTTAAAATAATAATTTCACTGGCTTCCTGTTTATATCCTTCTAGCCTCCCCCTTTTAATCTCACTTCCTTTTTCAATTTTTATCTATACATTTCCGGATATTTTTTTTTTTACTTTACTTTTACTTTACAAAAGATTTTAATAATTTCCGGAGATTTCCAGGACTTTTTTGTAGGCCTATATTTAATAACATTTCAGAAGATGTCCAGGGGCTCCTGGTAAATCAAGAGGCCGCGGGAAATCTGTTATATGTTATAAAATGGTTTAATTTAATAATTTATACACCCAAAAATTAGCACGGCTCCAAAGAAAGTGCGAGACCCACTGCGGTCGCATATGTTGCAGTGCCTAAGGCCTGCCCTGCAAAATAGCGGCGTATTCTATGCCGCCGATCGACTAGTGTAATTTATTTTGGGTATTACTAATCTATTGGATTGTATTTAGATCTGTGTCAAACATGGCGAATGGGTCTATGAGTTAAGCTGACAAATTAATACCTAAATTTATGAAGAAACAGGTTTACCCGATTTTTTGACAAGGTCACACAGCCCCAGCTGCGACGTACATATTTTTGGTTTGTCTTGACTTTGTCGATGAATAACTAATTGTGAAGACAATGCAAAGCTCACTCCATCGCCAAGTATATCATTTGACGGTGGAGCATTGATACAAAACTCTATCAAATGTAGTATTTTATATATTTGTGGAGCATCTCAAAATTCTATCAAATGTAGTATTTGATATGATGGTAAAGCATTGATACCAAATTCGATCAAATGTAATATTTCATATGATAATGGAGCAATACTAAATTCTATCAAATGTAGTTTTTCATATGATCGTGAAACAACTCTAAATTCTATGAAATGTAATATTTCATATGATGGTGGATAAATACATAATTCTATCAAAGATAGTATTTCATATAATGATGGAGCAATACAAAATTCTATGAAATGTAGTTTTTCATTTGATGGTGAAGCAACTCTAAATTCTATCAAATGTAATATTTCATATGATGGTAGAGCAACTCAAAATTCTATCAAATGTAGTTTTTCGTATGATCGTGAAACAACTCTAAATTCGATCAAATGTAATATTTCATATGATGGTGGAGCAATACAAAATTCTATAATATGTAGCATTTTATATGATGAGGATCAATATCCACAAATGTCATATCTTGGTGTAGACAATACTAAGCTCTCTAAAAAAAAACATATTTCATTTGATGGTTGTGAAAATACAAAACTCAAATATGTAAAATGTCGGTGGAGAAATTTTAATGCCACCTTAAATTACACATATATGTCATATGATTGTGTAGACAATACAAAACTCTCAAAATACACATATGTAATATGATAGTTTTGCCAATACAAAGCTCTCTCAAATTACACATATGACATATGATGGTGTAAACAATACAATGATCTCTCAAAATACACATATGTAATATGATCGTTGTTACAATAGAAAGCTCTCTGAAAATATACATATGTAATATAATGGTTGTTACAATACAAAGCTCTCTGAAAATATACATATGTAATATGATCAGGGGCGTAGCTAGGGGTTCGGGGGCCCGGGGGGACCGACCTCTTTGGGGGCCCCATGCATTTTGACTTTCGATATATGACATGATATAATGTACACAAAAAATATATATGACCAAGATCAAATTGATTCAGTATATCAGTAAATTTGACCAAAACAATTAATCATTAAGACTCTTTTAATGAATAATACCGTTGTTTATTAGCAAAATAATGCACAAGTGATAAATCTCGATTCATATCGCTTCATGTGGTGCATTCTGTTCAGCAAGGACATCTATAACATCATCTACAGCAGGGCTGGGCAACCTTTTTCAACCGATGGCCGCATTTATACAATTTGGGGATTAGGCGGGCCACATATTTATCATATGAATGGCAAAGTGAATTTGGTGGTTCCGAAAAAAATAGAAAAATACAAAATAAAGTGAAGAAACTAAAATTATATAATTTATTAAAGACCTAGTGTACTTCGAACAATAACATTGAGTACAAGTTTTACTATTCCTTCTCTATCATTACTCAGTGCATGTTCCCCAACAATTACATACCTTGGCAGCTGCTTACATTACCTAAGCCTAAGGACAGCCCTGTGAATCTTATTAACTTTTTTATGTGTGTTTCCTCTTAATTCGCTCGAATTCAATGTAGCTTTGTGTAAAGTTTGCAGTTACTAAATTATGGTTGGGATATTTATTTTGTTTTTACTAAAAAGGTTTTTCTCAGTCAAAGCTCCATCAGTTGTTACCCTTGCCATCATTACAAGCCAACCCAACTCTTTCAACACATTTCTTCATAGCATTGAATAAATAAATACTGGCCTGGGCTTATATGTATCATTGAATTTATGGAAATACTGCTTTTAAATATAATCTTCGTTTTCTTTAAACTTTTTAGAAGGAAGTTTAGAGACGTTTCTTTAGCCTCATTATTCTAAGTGATATCAAAAGTTTCAATCATTTCTCTATATATTTACCATGATTTATTTTTAATGTACTTGCATTTTTAATATGTGCAATGTGTGGGCACACTTGATTTAGTTAGGTTTTCGCGGGCCGCATAAAACACTTCGGCGGGCAGCATGTGGCCTGCGGGTCGTAATTTGCAGACCCCTGATCTACATCGATACTTTCTAGTATTTGTGACTTCACTGACATTAAAGCCATGATAAGCCTTTCTTGCGTCATTGTGCTCCTGGGATAGTTTTTTTTTAGAATGACGCAATGGTAGTGGCCTGATTTAGTGGTACGGTATTCAGAGGATGTTGCAAAGGTTTGAACCTTTTTGGTGATTGTATTACAAGTTTGTTGGTGAAAAGTGCTCGTGCATCAGTGACATTATTGAAAAAGCGATTTGCCATTTATTTCACTAATAAAAAAATATGCTATGATTGTGAAATTTCCTCTGACGAAAAGACGTACATTTGTTGTTGTTTTTATTCCTTTTCCCAACTTTGCAATTCACTCTTTTATCACTTTATAACAACGATTTTTTTTATTTAGAAAAGCCTTTTTCCATTTGATTGCGGATAGATGAATAGAGGGGTAAAAAACTCGAGTGTGAAGTTAATTCTGAAATTACAGAATTACAGAAGCCAAACCCAAATAATGGACAATTCTAGCATTGTTAAGAATAACTATTGGATCTGTTATACTCGTTGCTGTAAATTCTGCTTCAAGGTTAATTAGCGTAGCCTTAAAATACTCGCCATTTAAATCTATTATTAGTAAATGTAACAAGATACCTGGAATTCCCTGTATACAGGGGCGGACTTAGCAGCGCGACGGGCCCTGGACCCTAGTCTTGTGCGGGGCCCGGAGCCGTAAGGGTGGACTATATATAAACCGTACCACATCACGCTAACGGGCTATTCCGTCTTACGGCTGTCATTGGCCTCCAACAATAACAATTCTGTATGTCCGCTTTTAACACTGTGGGCCTTATTTTTATTACAAAACAGAATATTACTTAGGTACTGTTTGCCTACTGTTGTATATACTTCGTTGTTATTGTTCTGTATAAAATATTTTCTTTGAAGTTTAAAAAGTTTAAAAGAAAAATACTCCCATGGCCTCAAGATGTCTATGCACAGAAGCATATAAAACACTTAGGCGAAAATACTCAATACATAGAGGTTATGTTTGTATTCTAACATCGACGTCTAATCGGATTTTATTAGGAAAATGTGTAGTGATCAAGTTTGTTACAATAAAATCTCCGATCGCGGGGCCCCCACAGGCGCTCCACTTGCCACCTCTAAGGCCTCTACTGCTGTATATCATACAGTTTTATTCGTGGCAACAAAGAGAGTAATATTCTTTGTTTTTGCTGCAAGAACATGTTTGATCTCTTTAATCGGCAACAAATCTATTAAAGATTTGTATTTCAAAATGTAAAACTGACTTTAAAAAAAACAACAACTTTGATCTCTGTGGGAAAAAAAATATTTTAAAATGTCAACAAAGTCATTGTACTGATAGACCTAGATCTAGATTTAGTATTTGATATAAGTATAATCCATAAATGTTGAAAAAAAATACACCCGTTGACACTATTTGTCAATCAAATATATTAATTTATGTATTTTGAAACACCCATTTGGGGGCCCCCCCTAGGCGGGGGCCCGGGGGGATTTCAAAAACCTCCCCCCCTCCCCCCCCTACGATACGCCACTGAATATGATCGTGTAGATAAGGAGTTATCAATCTGTTGGTCGCGATCCCCGTGGAGGTCGAATGACAATTTGCCGGGGATCGCCGAAGACCATCGAAATAAGGGGGTATTTTTTATTATCCTTGTGTATCTCGACTCTATTCTAACTTGTAACAATATTACAAAGAGAGTTTGTGTGATACACAAACACAGAGGCGGCCCCCGAAGGAATCGGATCCCTGTCAGATCCGCCTATTCAGATAATCAATAGAATGAATGCAACATTAAATTTAAAAATAGAAGATAAGTTTTAGTTTATTATAACATTTCAATGTAGATCTAGACATGGAAATAAAAAAAAAATACACTTCAGGTCTTGATTTAGATCTAGAAATTGAAATTCTAGATCTTGATCTTTTATATATAATTCTAAACTAGACCTAGAAATTCTAGACCTAAAATCTACAATGATATTAATTGGAACATGAAACTAGATTTATTGTAAAGAAATATCTAGATCTATAGTGTTGAAAATCTAATTTAGTATAAAATAAAAATCTATATCTAGTGGAAAAAAATCTAGATTTAAAAAAATTCTTTAGCCTACGTCACACGTCCTAAAATGTGTTTTCATCTATACGAGAACGTTTACGAGGTTTAAAAACATTAGTGCACCGAGTTCTTATTAACATTTTGTTTAAAGAATATATTCCATATGACGTCAAAGGAAAAAAATCCTTTAGCCCACGTCACACGGTCTATGTAGACTAAAAATATCTTTAACAACACGAGAACTTTGGCGATTTTTAATAAACATAAGTGCACCGAGTTCTTATGAACATTTCATTTAAAGATATCATTCCATAAATCCATATGACGTCAAAGGAAAAAAAAACTTTACGTCACACGGCTTAGTTAGACTAAAAATGTCTTTATTAATACGAGAACGTTGGCGTTTAATAAACTTTAGTACACCGAGTTCTTATGAACATTTCATTTAAAGGGAAAAAAATACATGACGTCACACGGCTTATTATATAGTTAGACTTATAATGTCTTCATTACACGAAAGAGTGAGAGATAGAGAGAGAGAGGGAGTGGGAGAGAGAGCTAACGAGGGTACATACATATGAAGGAAACTGAGTTCTTATAGTATTTCATTTAAAGATGTTTAACCCCCCTCTCTCTCTTTCTCTCTCTCTCTATATATATATATATATATCAGGATAAAATCCGCATTTTTTTTCGTTTTGTCTGTCAGTTTGTCTGTCCGTGATGTTTATATCGAAATAAAAAACAAAAAGCTATTGAAATTGAGAGAGAATCAGAGAGAGAGAGAAACGGTATAAATTAAATACCGTTAATTAAATTTTCGGGTTTATCAAGTATAAAAATTATATATACCATAGCCTTGCGGAAAGATTTTCATACCATACTTTGTTGTTAGGAAGTTGTTTTCCTCAAATATCCTGAACATATTATTGAGACAAAATTAGATTTTGTAACGTTTAAGCAAGAGAATTAATTGTAGTGTAAGAAAGAAGTGTTATTTTAAATAAATAGAGTTAAAATGTTTCCATAAAAATCCGGAACAACCAATTTTTGTAAATGAAAAGAAGATTATTTGTTATATTTGTTAGAAGGTGGATTTCAAACAGTTGTTTTTGGCATTAGTAGATTTTGCTAATAAAATTTATGCGACGATTTGTAAGATTATAAATGTTATGTAGGTAGATTTCTTTTTCAAAACAAAATTCGGTACACTCTTTACTGATTTAAAAACTTGTGTTATGTTTCAGCAAGAAAATTTCATGTAAAATAGGTCTAACAAACCCAGTAGCAGCTTTTCCCCCTACAGGAGCCACAAAAAGTGATTTTCGATAATCGTTTCTATTAAATTTCTTTCTTATTTTAAAAATCCTGAGTCGATACTCTTGAAAAAAAAAAGTCATAGGACATACATTTTTTAAAGTTGAAAATACGGAGCAGTTGATACCGATAAATAAACTATAGTGACGTATCGTCCAAGAATAAAATTGTAATATTATTAAATTATCCGGAACAACTTTGTACTTAATGAAATATAAGTCAGTATAGAGATTCTAATTTAGTATTTATGTGTTATTTACATAAAACAAACCCGGAACAATATATTAAAGATCATGGGTTTTTTGCAACGTTTAAACATGGTAATAAAATTTAATATAAGTTAGAAGAGCAAACAAACATTCTTTGAAATTTAATTGTTTTTTCACAAAACATCCGGAACAATCTATTATACATACTTAAACTAACGCAATATTTTGGAAAGAACATTAAAGGTAAAATCAGATTTTCAATAGCCTTTAGTGTTTTTTTTTCTCTAACCGCGACTGACAAACCAAAAAAACAGACACAAGGCACAATAACAAGATTCTTTCATTCTAATGGGGGCACTAACAAAAAAAAATATTTAAAAATCTGATTAAAAAAAAAAAGTTGAAATTAGTTTAGATTTAAGTCATAGCCGGGCTTTTCGCTAGTACACGAAAGAAAAAGAGTTCTAATTTGTTAGCATATTGTAACATTGGCTCCCTTGCATTTACGTAATTGTTTTAGAATTGGTGTATTGTTATTAAAAAATCACTTGCATAATTAATTTTATCAATTAAACGGTTTGCGTTGAGAAAACTAAAAGTAGCCGTTGCACCTAAACTTTTCAAGCCGCATTTAATGGTGAAATAATATTTTTCGTACCTCTTCTAGTTTTGGCGCCCTGAGTGTGACAGACGGACAGACGGACAGACGGACATTTTGCACAAACCTAATAGCGGCTTTTCCCCTTACGGGGGCCGCTAAAAATAAACACTGTACAAAGTTTTTCCATTGAAAGTTAATTTTTTTGTTGTTATTGAAGAATGGAGATGTAAATCATAATGTTTTAAAAACAAAAAAAAATTCGCACCATATTTTTTTTTTTACTTTTTATTTATGTAAATCTAAGCTTAGCCCAAGGATGCGGAATCGTTGTTATTATTTGTATGTTAACATCCTGACGAAAATGAAAAGATATTATAGGTAATAGTAGGTTATCGTTTAACCTCTTTGAGCTCGCAACGACGCTCTCATCGTTGATTCTATCCAGATATAAAGCTATAATTTCCGTCCAAACGTGGAAAATAATTTCGGTGTCAAAGAGTTAAATAGTTTATGTCCATGTTATTTTCATCAGGGAAGAACACATGGGAATTAAACACTAAAAACAGAAAATATTAGGTTTAATTATTTACCGTTTAGTTTTACTTCAATAGTATACAAGTTTAAAAGTTTGTTTTCCCTTCAGATGTTGCGATCTATGAGGCAGATGATGTTAAGGTCATCTGTTTTTCTGCAAAAGGTTAACGAGCAGGGTTTTATGTCGCCAGCACATCGCCTTTTACTTTCCCCGACTAAAGTCTGGTACCCATTAGAGTTGGGTGGACTCAGGGACACCCTAAATATCCTGAAATTCAAAATCCCAGTCTTCACAGGGATTCGAACCCAGGACTTCAGGTTCGGAAGCCAAACGTTGAACAATTTGGCCACCGCGCCCCCAATAAGCGCCCTACGTGCACCCCTGATAGATAATTTTTCATTATCTGGTTCATGCCGGATATGACAGTTAACCGAAGATTTAGTATACCCTGTAACAGCTAACTTTTTTTGAGCTATTTGTCCGTCTGTCCGTATTTCCGTCCGTTTAGTTTGGTTCTCGTAAACTAAAAACGATAGTGAAAATTTGACACCGTTATATAAATTAAAAGTTCTCTGATTCAACATCTACTTTTTTTTCTTTTTTTTCTGAAAGCGAAAAATAAAAAGATTACAAAGAGGCGGCCCCCGTCGGAGTCGGATCCCTGTCAGATCCGCCTATTCGCAAGATGTTTCGGATGTTCCTTCTAAGTCCCTGGCTCAATTCCTGTGTGCTCCTATCCTTAAACTATCGCAATATTTCTGAAAGAACAGTAAAGGTTAAATCATATTTTCAAAAGCCTTTAGTGTTTTTTTCTAACCGTGACGGACAGACTAACCAACAGACAAAACGCACAAAAATATGCTTGTTTTATTCTAATGGGGGCACTAAACAATTTTTTTTTTTTAAATCTGATTTTTTTAAAAATTTAAGAAATTAGTTTAAAATCATGTCATTTCCGGGCTTTACGCTAGTACACGAAAGCCGCTGCTAAAAGTTCATTTTGAAAAATTTGCTTGATATCTACATGCCCGAAGCATTTCTTATAGTAACATTTCCTCCCTTACATTTACGTAATTGTTTTAGAATTGGTGTTTTGTTATTAAAAAATCGCTTGCATAATTAATTTTATAAATTAAACGGTTTGCTTTTAGAAAACTAAAAGTAGCCGTTGCACCTAAACTTTTCAAGCCGCATTTAATGGTGAAAAAATATTTTTCGTATCTCTTCTAGTTTCGGCGCCCTGAGTGTGACAGACGGACAGACAGACAGACGGACATTTTGCACAAACCTAATAGCGGCTTTTTCCCCTTACGGGGGCCGCTAAAAAACAACATGGGAGGTTTATTGACAGGGGAAATTACCATTTACCCTATCTGTAACATATTTATGCAAATGGTTCTAATTTTTTTTTCGTCAAATATTTTTTTATTACGTTTGTAATGCTTAGTTATGTTTTATGTACAAGACGGCATACTATTTACTAAATTTACACACAAAAAAGTTATCTTTAAAGAGAAAAAGATCTCTTTAGTATGCACATAGGCTTACCACCATTTAAACCCAATTAATATGTAGTTTTCATATTATCACGTGAACTGTAGTACATGCAACTACCACACACTGAAACGTTTCTTTCATGAGGGTATGAATAAGAGATTGACCCTATGCAAAATAAATTAGAAGTTAGGCCAGGTTCACATCAAACTTTACTTCCACTTTCACCTTTCCTTTGGACTGCTGGATTGCTGGGGCACCACACACGATCTGTCAACGTTCTTTCTCCATTCTTCTCTGTCATTTGTTTTTAATATAGTTTCTATCTGATGTTCTTTCTGAAAATATTGAAAACTGACTTTTATCTGCCTGGGTGTACCACTTCGTGGTTCGATTTCGAGTTTATATTTCCACACAAACTGTCTTTGTAACCTTGTTTATTATATTTTTAAACAATGTAACTGTAAATCATTCTTTTTTCCGCTTTGGCAGTAGGTTAGACATTATTTTAATTAGCATATAAACAATAGATTAATTGTTAAATTAAGAAGTAATCGTTAAAGACGTTTTTTTTAATCCGTGTCTTTCTTCTATCCTTTTAATGTTTTTTTTGACCTGATGAATTAACTCTATCTCTCCGTAATTATTTACCACATTCTGGTGGAATCAACGTTGGTATCGTCAGTTAGGAGATAAAGAGTTAACAAACAAAAAGGACCAATTGAAACAAGTTAATAATAATAGAAGAATAAAGAACAAGATGAGACAGTGAAGAATGGAATACAATAAAAGTGATTAACTGAACTCAATGTGTTAGACTTATTAATTTAAAGTGTGTCTATTACAGACTGTACTAGCCGGTACAAACTTCGCCGAATGCAAAAGAAATGAAGCTGAAGAGAAAGAAACCTTCCCTATCAGCTAGCCCTAGGACAGATGTATATACATGCACGAACTGTGGCAAACTCTGATCAGCCACTCCAGATTCTGCCCCTTCTCATATCGAAACCAAAGCCAGTGACTCACATGGGCGCATCCATAGTCTTCCGAGACTAAAGAAGCCATATGTTCTTCATGTCTTTGTTGTCTCTCTTGTTGTTTTAGCCGCTTTGCAGCAAAAAACACACTCAAAATTTTATGATTGTAGCCTTAGTGGGTTTTGAGTCTAAATCTAAAGCTTAAAACTAAAAAAAATACGTCCTTAATATAAAATAAAATTTTCCCCTTCCCTTCAGAGGGGTTTGATGCTAAAAAAAATACCTATTCAATATAAAAAAAAAGCTATTAACTCGAAATTCTATAGTATAAGCGTAGCCAAGTCAAGGGGGGGGGGAAGAGGGATTAATTTAAACCCCCCTCCTCCAGGGGGCTTTTTTTAAGTTTAAGTTTTAAGTTTTAGTACCCCTATATAGAGAGTTGAAAAACCTCTCTCTTCAATATTATTATATAGGTAACTACAGTCACCAAATTCTATAAGCGTAAATAATGTGTTTTTAATTTGTTAAAAAAAAATCTAGATAATTCATAGTTTAAAACTTCGCAACAGATGATTTAACGACAAAACTGACACTTTTGGATATAAAATCTAAAGCAAACTGCAGTCACCTAATTTTAAGAGAGCAGCCAAGAGAGGTTACACATTTCTACCAGTGGCTGGGCTCCATTAAAAAGTGCAGTAATCTGCTGAAATTGAAAAAGACTAAATGTGGCTCAACAAAGATGGCTAAGATTGATTTTAGCAGTCAGTTAAAGAGTTATCGTGTCTCATACAAGGAAATGTATGCGAACTAGAAGTCGACAGCTTAGTAAAGTTGTGACAGAGCGTCTCAATAGGTTTGCACGACATGTTCTCCAACAAAATGAATTACGCAAAATATGAGTTTCAATGGCATGGAGGCCATTACGAGGAAAGCGCAAACAGGGACATCCTAGTACAACTTGGCGCCACACTTTCATGGAGGCCCTCAGAGCAGGTGGGAAGAGGCTTAGACATTGCCAGTGACAGATTTATTTTAAAAACAGCTTGACGCCCAATGCACTTAACCATCTTTCAGTGGGGGGTGCGATAGATACCATTATTCAGTTTGGGAGCGAATAGATACCATTATTCAGTGGGGGAGAGGATAGATACCATCATTCAGTGGAGGAGCAGATAGATACCATCATTCAGTGGGGGGGGGTGCGGATAGATACCATTATTCAGTTAAGGAGCGAATAGATACCATTATTCAGTGGTGGAGAGGATAGATACCATCATTCAGTGGAGGAGCAGATAGATACCATCATTCAGTTGGGGGGGTGCGGATAGATACCATTATTCAGTTAAGGAGCGAATAGATACCATTATTCAGTGGGGGAGAGGATAGATACCATCATTCAGTGGAGGAGCAGATAGATACCATCATTCAGAGGGGGGGAGGTGCGGATAGATACCATTATTCAGTTAAGGAGCGATTAGATACCATTATTCAGTGGGGGAGAGCATAGATACCATCATTCAGTGGAAGAGCAGATAGATACCATCATTCAGTAAGGCAGTGGATAGATACCATCATTCAGTGGGGGTGGGTGCGGATAGATACCATCATTCAGTGGGGGGGTGCGGATAGATACCATCATTCAGTGGGAGGGAGGATGTGCACATAAGGTTTTTGATATAAAACGTTTTAATAGCAGGATAGTGTACTTGTAGATACTTCCGAATATAAATTTTGTTGTCTTTTAATACCGAAATAGTGCTTGGCGGCAGGGATCCTCTGCGACTCTCCCAGACACCCTAGTTGGCAATAGCGGGGAGTATTTTTTTTTTTCAGTAATTCTAGGAAGAACCTATTCTAGGCTAAAATAAATGTCTTCCAGCCCGCCTTCCCCCCTATTTTTTTTTTTAAATTCTGACTACGCGCCC
>JADKLZ010081101.1:247265-266810 GCA_021533235.1 Biomphalaria straminea | reverse complement strand
TGCTATATGTTCGCTCCCCTACTGAATAATGCTATATGTTCGCTCCCGTACTGAATAATGCTATATGTTCGCGCCCCTAATGAATGATGGTATCTGTTCGCTCTTCCGCTGATGGTATCTATTCGCTTCCCCACTAAATGCTTGTATCTATCTAAGTGATGATATCTATTCGCTCCCCCTATTTGGGTATCTATTTGCTCCCCTACTGAATGATGGTATCTATCCGCTATCACATTGAATGATGATATCTATTAGCTCCGCCACTGAATAAAAGCATCTATCCGCTCCCCCACTGGATGATGGTATTTATCCGCTTCCCACTGAATGATGGTATCTATTCGCTCTTCCACTGATGGTATATATTCGCTCCCATTCTGAATGATGGTATCTATCCGCTCCTCCACTGATTGATAGTATGTTTTCACTCCCCAACTAATGGAATCAATTAGCTTCTCTACTAAATGCTTGTATGTATCCATTCCCCTACTGATTGATGGTATCTATTTGCTCCCACACTGAATGATGGTATCTATTTGCTCCCACACTGAATGATGTTATCTACGCACTCCCCCACTGAATGATGGTATCTATCCACTCCCCCACTGAATGATGGTATCTATCCACTCCCCCACTTAATGATGCTATCTATCTACTCCCCCCAATGAATGATGGTATCTATTTTCTCCCCCCCCCACTGAACGATGGTATCTATTTGCTCCTCCCACTGAATGATGGTATCTATTTGCTCTCCCACTGAATGATGGTAAATATCCACTCACCCACTGAATGAAGATATCTATTTGTTCCCCCCACTAAATGACATGCTCTTTCAACAAGAAGTACTTTTGTAGATCTGGCTGAAAGTATCTTCAGCTATGGGAGTCTGCACAACCTGGGGCTAAGTGCCTTCCTGCATGATACTAGGGAACTGTTTGGAGGACCTGGAGTGAAACTGGGAAGTGTTTTGTGGTCTGTTCTAGTGTAAAGTTGGACTTGCAAAACTTAAATAAAGACTTTATTCCCTGTGACTTGATAGTGGAAGCCCATGTCTAAGTAAATTTTTATAGCTTTAATTAAATACATCGTCTATCGTTACCTCCTTCCGTTCGTTACGGCCTACATTAGATTCACTACAGTATAATTGACTTCCATTAGTTAGTGCTAGCCTTATATTTATTTTCATATTTTTATTAAGATTGTACTTTTGAAGAAAATAATCACATCTTGAATAACTTCTAGGTATTGATAAACAAATCTCATCATGTACTTGACACGTTTAGGGGCGGTGGTTGAGATGTAAAGCGCTTGGCTTCTGAACCGAGGGTCACTGGTTCGAATCCTGGTGAAGTCTATGATTTTTATTTCGGGATCCTTGGGCGCCTCTGAGTCGAGCCAGCTCTAATGGGTATCCGACATTAGTTGGGGAAAAGTAAAGGCGGTTGGTCGTTGTGCTGGCCACATGACACCCTCGTTAACCATAGGCCACAGAAACAGATGACCTTTACATCATCTGCCCTAAAGACCACAAGGTCTGAAAGGGAACTTCCCTTTACTTTTTAGTTGACACATATATTGAGCCTCACTTCATCCCCTTTGCTTACTTTAAATTCATATTATGATAGTTTCCATAATGTGAATAGACATATCAACTAGATGTCTGTTATACAAGTTATCGGTTAAATATTTCTCTGTAAACGACTAACAGCTCATTATATTGCGCTAGCAACTTAACCTTTACAAATAACACAAATTAATACAGTAGAAACAAAAACGCCACAATATATATATACAAAAACTGTAAAATATATTTGAACTTTCTTTCATCGTCTTTCATGTCCCAAATTGTCAAAGCCTCTTTAAAACAGTATGAAATAGGAACTAGTGAAGAGGGAACACTAGTTTGATTTTTTTTAGCGTATCGGATAAGAATGTGATGCCCGAAATACGGCCCGCGGGCAAGATCCGGCCCGCGACGTGCTTCCATTCGGCCCGCCGAAACATCGGCACAAAATATAGAAAAAAAAAACTCTCCTTCTTGGGGGGGGGGCCCCACGCGGGAGGAGGGTAGGTAGCTACGTTAGAGTTTTCACATTATTCTAATTGTTTACTACCAATGCATTTGTGCGTTCATGAAATAGTGCTATAGAATCTTTACCTTTTTTTTGTGTGTAAAATATGAAATATGATGCCAATGCTAGCCAACATGTTTGTTTTTATAAAGAAAGTGTGGCTGTTAAAAAACATATGGAATAAAGAAACAAAATATAAACATAGAAAAAAACTTTTTTAAAGTTTATAGAGAAAAACCAAATATCCCAATAATTCAATGTAAGTTCTAGGTCTCTAGCTTTGAAATAAAAATAGTTTCAGGTCAATTTCATTAATTTTTTTTTTAAATCTTTTCCATATTGTAACCCACGATAATAGAGTTAGAAATCAAAATGGCCCACAGATTGAATAAGGCTGGGTATCACTGGCATAAGAAAGGTGACTCTGTCTTAGTGTCTTTCTTAAGTATTTCCTAAAGTTTTTTTTTTTCTTTTTGTAAACTATGGTTCAGTGTTTTATATAATATTGCTATAAGATGCCATACACAACAGAAGCAGAATGGATGATGAAAGGGCAACGGCGCCTGGTGACTACATATGCCCAACCTGCGATCGCAGCTGTGTATCAAGGATCGGCATCTTTAGTCACACAAGAGCTTGCAAGGGGAAAAGATCGTCTCTCGAGACGTAAAATGCCACAGAAATAATATTGCTACTTTACCTTCTATTCGTTGGTCCTTAAGTGTCTCTATGTTTAGTGATTTTTTTTTTGATGATACTCTAATCAACTTGGAATATCCCTTTGTGATACATCTCACCGCTCTATTTTGAATGTGCTATGTTTGCCCCAACGGTCCACCAGACTAAGGGATAGGTAACAGGTAATATTTTTTAAATGTTTTCTTGAGGGATACAAAACAAAGCAAGATATTTCTAATATTAGTCCGACTAAATTTAAATAACATTTTAGTTCTATGTTCTAGTTAGATTTGTAGACATACCTTTTAATAAACCATAATGCTTTGCTTAATTTATCAAAAAATATTAACAATATGGGGATCCTATGATAACGTTTCATTTATTATTACACCTAGTTACTGTGAGTCTACATCACTAGGTCACAATAGATCGAATAAGTAGTCTTTATTTGTTTGAATCTTTGTTTTGCTATCAATAACATTTTGCTTTTTCTTGGTGGAATAATATACTCCCTTTTGATTCCCATTTCTGTACTGCTTCTAATTTTTCCTTGCTTTAGTCTCTGTAGCTAATGCGAACAAATCATGTCTAAGTAATAATAATAATAATATTGAAATTTCTCTTACAGTTTGTTCATTATACAAAATAATCTTTATTTTCCCTTAAGGAAATTTGTCTTTCAATTTGTGCATTATACAAAAGAAAACATTATTTTAAAAAATGTACATTCACACCAGACTCACTCACAATTTACATGTCAAAAGTTAACATTAGATTGTTTCTATTTAATGATTTGATTACCAGAGGAACAAAAGAGTTTTTGTGTCTGTTTGTCTTGGCTATCGGTGTCTTGTATCTCTTTTGTGATGGTAAAATAACAAAATCCTGACCCAAAGGGTGATTTTTATTTCTAGAATCTTTTTAGATTTTGTAAGGATGTTTGCCTCAAACAGCTGCCCTAATGGGGTTTTTTTTTCCAATGACTTTACCAACAGCATTTAGGATTCTCTGGAGTTTATTTTTATTCTTAGTGCTTAGATTGCCATACCAGGCAGTGATATTAAAATGTAAAATATTGCCGATGTGAACGTGATAAAAGATAGCCAAGGCCTTTTCGCTAATATTAAAAGAGGACAATTTTCTCAGTAATCGTAGTCTTTGCTGCCCTTTTTTGCTGATATAATCTGTATTTGCTGTAAAATTTAATTTATCGTCTAGGATAGCACCACGGTATTTAAAATTTTGCACTATTTTTAATGGTCTCTCCGGCTACAGTGACAATATAATTTTCCTTCTTTTCCCTACGAAAATCGATTATAATTTCTTTGGTTATACAAATTCTTAAAAAAAAACAATTAAAAAAAAAGAAAATGTATATTTTTTATTTTTTTAAATATTTATTGTAAATGTTTGACTTAAACTACTGCTATACTATTATTACACCTTATCCGTTATACATTTATAAAGCTCAAAACACAAGGGATTCTTTCCTCTCCAAATCAGTCGTCGCTGAAGGAGACCCAGTAACAATTATTTGTGGTACAAGACATTTTCTGACTTCGCCTCCCATCAATATATGCTTTAAGGATATTTCACTCTATAAGCTTGATGAAAGATTAGGGACATTCGTCGAATTGACGTCATATAGCACTATAAGATTTTTTGGTGAATTTATTGTAAGTATAATAGGAAATTTTAAATAATCCTATTTGCATTGATTAACTGCCCAGCCAAGACATGGCGCCAAAGTAATATATCAAACTTAAAAAAAAAAATCAGATTCTTTTTATTTCTTGTTTAGTGCCACCATTAGAATGAAAGAAGCTTATTTTAGTACGTTTTGTCTGTTGGTAGGTCTGTCCGTCACCGACTTTCTCGTATAGATGAAAACATATTTAAGTCTAACTAGGACGCAGGCTAAAGAATTTTTTTAATCTGATTTTTCTCCACTAGATCTAGATTTTTTTACACTAGAATTTTTTCCAATAAATCTAGTTTCATATTCTAATTAAAATCATTGTAGATTCTAGATCTAGAATTTCTAGGTCTAGTTAAGAATAATATACACTAGATCAAGATATAGAATTAAAATTTTTATATCTAAATCGAGACTTAAATTGTATATCTTGATTTCCATCTTTATTGAAATGTTATAATAAAATAAATTTAATTTTCTATTGCCATCCTCCTTCGTCCAGCGAGAAGTTAATTATTTTCAACATAGAAGGAACATCCGAAATATGCAAAACAACGTCAAAAGAATATTTAAAACATTATTACTTTTGCCTATCAAAATTAAATCACTTCTTGAATATTTCTCCGACGGGGGCCGCCTCTGAGTTTGTGATCTCTATTTGCTTTGACGTCATAAGGAATACATTCTTCAAATTATATGTTAAAATAATTCGGTGCATAAATAGTTACTAAACCTCGTCATATTTCTCGAATTAAAAAAAAAAACATACCAGCCTCATTTACATCTAATCTCAATTTTGTACACTAGATCTAGAATTTTTTTTCACACTAGAAATAAATATTGTACACTAGATCTAGATTTTTAAAACTAGATTTAGATTTATATTCTACTTCAACTCATTGTAGATTCTAGAATATTCTAGATCTAGAATTTAAAGTTGTAGTTTAAAATGAGATTGACAAGATCAAGATTTATAATTTAAATTTGTAGACTTAAAGTGTAGATTTTTATCTACAAATGTCTAGATCAACATTGCATTGTTATAAAATACTAAAACTAATCTAGCGTTTAAAAACAAATGTTTTTAAAATGTTTTGTAAAAAGATGTCTGTGAAATGTTTTACATGTTTCGGATGTTCCTTCAGAATTGAACATAATTACTTCCTAGTCCAAACCTCCCGCAGGGCGACGAAGGATGGAAGCGGAAACATCAACTTTTCTGTTTGCTTTTTTTTTCTTTTTGAAGGGTGTACATAACGACTGGGATATAAAAATGAATGGAATGCCAATAAAAAATGACTTCAATCTTTGTAATAAACCCGGCATATTAGATGCTAATATTACCGTCAAAATTCCAAAAGTCAGGCTTGAAGACGGTGGAATGTATGAATGTCGTTTGAGACCTATCTTTGGAGAGAATCAGACTGTTGCCACACAACTCATAGTAGTACGTAAGTAGATTTTTTTAAAAAAAGATTTAACGTCATATTTTTGTTTTTGTGTAAAAATAATATCCAATAAAGTAGCAACAAATCAAAACCAAAATTTGAAGAAAAGTTTTCAATCCACTTCTTTCTATCTTAATGTCACAGTTAAAATATAATCTTTCCAAGGAGCCAATTGATGTGACGATCTTAATGACCTTAGAAGGTTGATCTTTATGTTCCAGTTATAATATGATCTTTTGCAGAAGTGAGATGTCACGATCATAGAGGATCTTTCTTTGTGTTGAAGCTCTTTTACCCAAGATCATAAGACTGTGACTTGCCGGGGATCAGGGACGTAGCTAGGGGTTCGGGGGCCCGGGGGGAATCGACCTCTTTGGGGGCCCCATGCATTTTGGCATTCGACATATGACATGACATAAAGTACGCAAAAAAATATATAAGCCCAAGATCAAATTGGTTCATTAGTAAACTTAACAAAAAAAATATCATTAGGACTCTTTTAATAAAAAATACCGTTGTTTATTAGCTAAATAATACACACGTCACAAATCTCAATTCATATCGCTTCACGTCGTGCATTCTGTGCAGCTAAGACATCTATAACATCATCCACATCGATACTTTCTAGTATTTGTGACTTCACTGACATTAAAGACATGATAAGCCTTTCTTGCGTCATTGTGCTCCTGTGATAGTTTTTGATGAACTTGAGCTTTGAAAATGACGCAATGGAAGTGGCCTAAGTTAGCGGTATTGGGAGGAGGTTGCAAGGTTTGAGCACACGTAATTACCATATGAAGCCCGTTTCCGCAATAAGTCTATTGTGGATCGTATTACTGGTTTGTTGATCAAAACTGCTCGTACATCAATGACATCATTGAACAAGCGATTTTCCATTTATTTCATCATACAAACAGAAAAAAGTAACACAGTTTGTCATAAGCGTTTCATCATCCAATAGGTGTCCTGGTTCAATAAGAAACCCAAAGGTATCCATTTTTTCCAGCCTTTGTAATATGCCCTTCATGCCCATTTGAAATCTGTCCAGCACTTCTGTCGCAACACGTTTGAATCGCAGTTCTATTGACAGTCCTACATTAGAACTCAACTTCCCATAAAATCTTTTCTTTCAACTGGTTTTTTTGGTTACAGGGAATCCATAGTATTCACTACCTTCTTTTGCTTTTTCGTTGGATTGGGTGATCAGTTTCGTCAATTTCTCGTCATTTAGCAGAAAGCATGCTCGAGTATAGAAATACTCCGATAAGCATCACAGCTGCTGATGAGTAGAAGACTCAGGGACATTAATCCAACTTATCCAAAACTATTGAAATAATCGGTAACTGAAAAGGCAGAGACATTACTCAACGAACGACAGATGAAAAGCAAAAGGAAATACGATGCAAAAGCAAGACTACCTAAAGATTACTCTGTCAGAGAGAAAGTGAGAGTTTGTCTAGAACAAACATGGCAGAAAGTAGTTCTCATAAAAAAAACCTTCTTCACAAAGATCTTACATCATAAACAAACAATGGGAAAACATACAGAAGAACGCTTTTTGAACAAGGGTCTCGATCACGGTATCTTTTGGGTACTTTCAGAGCATTAGAAATAAAACAGCAGACTTGGAAGTTTTATTACAATGTGAGAACCAGATATAGTTGCAGAAACAGAAACTTGGCTACATCCTGAAATTTACAATGCAGAAATCTTCAACTGTAATTATAAAATTTTTAGAAAAGATAGGGCTGACAATTATGGAGCATTTCTCTAAGCAATAAAAAACACTCTTATGGCAGAAGAAATCCCCTTACCTAACTCAAAAAATATAGAATCAATTTTTTGTAAAATTAATACCACATCAACATCCCTAATAATAGGCAGTATTTATAGACCACCAAACTCTAGTTTAGACTACATGCAAGACCTATGTAATTAGCTTACTGCACTTAAGAGACAAATAAAAATGCAGTCCTTTGGATTATGGGTGATTTCAACCTACCTGACATAAATTGGAAAACACTAACCATAGACAAACACCAAAACCTCAAGGACATAAACGAGCTTTTCATAGAAACTTCACACAACTTAAGTTTAGATCAAATCATTAAAAAACAAACTAGACTAAACAATACATTAGATCTATTCTTAACCAACAGACCTGGATTAGTAGTAGACTATGATATTATCCCTGGTCTATCAGACCATGAGATCATTAAAATACGCAGTCAGATAAAAGCAGTAGCCAATATAAAACCCAAAAGAAAAATCTTACTCTGGAACAAATTACACCAAGCTACATTTAACTTTCAACAAACATTCTTATCAGAAAAAGACATTAACCAACCAGTTGATGACCTCTGAAATTTCATAAAAAACAATCCTAAAAACATTATAGAAAATCACATACCCACTAAATACACATCAAATAAAAAAAAATAAATGCTGGTTTAATAATAGATTAAAGAAGCTTTGTAAACAGATGGAAAATCTATATAGAAAATTTAAAGAAACTAAGGCAGAACGAGTTTATAAAAAGTACATAAAAATTAAGCACCTAACCCAAAAAGTAAGCAGACAGCTGCAGAATGAGTACATAAACAATGTAATATCTAAAGATAATAACAAAAACCTATAGTCATACATTAAGTCTAAGAAAATGGAAACAACCGGCATAGCGCCATTAAAAGGAGAAGACAACTTAACGCATAACGATAATGAAACTAAAGCTAACATCCTAAACAAATACTTTGCATCAGCATTCTCAGCCCCAGGAGACAAAGACATATCAATTAATTTAAACCAAGTAGACACTATAGGAGAGATAGAAGTACAGGAAAATGGAGTCCAAAAACTATTAGCCAGCATCAAGCCGAATAAAGCGTCGGGACCTGATGGTATTCCAGCAAGATTACTCAAGGAACTAAGCAAAGAACTAGCACCTGTGTTCAAAATACTTTTTCAGGCATCTCTTAACCAGGGCAGAGTACCAAGGGACTGGAAAGAAGCTAATGTCACACCTCTGTTTAAAAAAGGAGAAAAATCTGACCCAGGAAACTACAGACCAGTATCACTTACCAGCATCACATGTAAAATCCTAGAACACATAATATGTAGCAACATCATAAACCACTTAGATAAACATAATGTCCTTACTCCATACCAACATGGCTTTAGGAAACATAGATCATGTGAAACACAGCTAATAGGACTAATTGATGACTTTTCAAAGGGTTTAGATAATAGTGAACAAATAGATGCTATCTTACTAGACTTTTCCAAAGCTTTTGACAAAGTTCACCACCATAGTTTGCTTAAAAAATTAAAATTTTTTGGTATTGATGGTCCATTGCATCAGTGGATTAAAGATTTTCTGATAGGAAGAGAACAAACTGTAATAATAGATGGTTCTAAATCAACACCAGTAAAGTAAACTCAGGTGTACCCCAAGGAACAGTCTTAGGTCCACTACTATTTCTAATTTACATAAACGATTAACCAAACTGCATTAGTTCAGGAACAAAAGTTAGATTATTTGCAGATGATTGCATAATATATAGGACAATAAAAACAACACAAGATACAGAAATTTTACAAAGAGAATTAGATAAATTACAGAAATGGGAATCAAATTGGAGCATGTCTTTCCACCCAGAAAAATGTCAGTTATTAAGAGTAACAAAAAAAACTAAAACAAATTAATTCCACTTATCTTATTCATGGTAAACCAGTAACACAGACTAAAAACGCAAAATACCTAGGTTTTATAATAAATGAAAAACTGTCATGGAATCCCCATATTGATGAAACTATAAAAAAATCAAACAAAGCATTAGGGTTTATTAAAAGAAATTTCTATAAATCAAAAAAGAACATAAAACTAAAATGCTATTTAACCTTGGTTAGGCCAATAATAGAATATGCATCCTCTGTTTGGGACCTCTCAACTCAAGAAAACATTAAGAAACTAGAACAGACACAAAACAGAGCAGTGAGATTCATAACAAACGAATATTCACATTTCACTAGAGTAACACCTTTAGTAAAATCACTAAATTTAGAAAGCCTTCAGGATAGAAGACTTAAGAGTAAAGTAGCAATTATACACAAAACACTGAACCATAATCTCCAAATACAAAAACAAAACTTAATAAAATACTCAGAAAGACACAAAGATAAAGGCACATTCCTCGTCCTATATGCTAGGACAAATCTGTTCAAATGCTCTTTCTTCCCTAGTGCCATTAGAGCATGGAATTGGTTGCCTGAGCTAGCCAGGAAAACCAGTGACTTGGCAGAATTTAAGTCACTGGTAAATATGCATGACTGAATGCATGACGCGTAGGACGTAATCATCTTCTTTTTTGAAGTAACGTCTGTATTATATAAGATAAGATATAAGATAAGATACTATGATACCGATGAAGGCAAATAACAATAAACAGTTAGAACAAACGAAACAGACAGTTATAGACCAACGTCTAGAGAATCTGTTGTGCCAGTCAAGACAACCAGAATTGGTCGAATTGTTAAAGTTCCTAGTAGATATCAGTTTAAGAACTTTAGTAGGAGGGATGTGATAATAACTTGAAAAAAAGTATCTCTGGGGTTAATTTGGGAAAAAAAGTTGCACAATTCAATATTGCTTTTGGATTTATGTCTAACAGACGTATTTGCTAGCCAAACAGTCGGCCACTCATTGTGGCTGCGTTATCATAGGTTTAACCAATGCATCACGCTGTTTTGTAGCACCACCCTAGTCAACCCGAAAAATGGACAATTCTAGCATTGTTAAGAATAATAATTATTAAGAATACGATGTATATCATACAGTTTTATTCGTGGCCAGTAGCGGCCTTAGGGAGTGGCAAGTGGCGCTTGAGGAGATCGGAGATTTTATTGTCACAAACTTGATCACCACATATTTTCCTAATACAATCCGATTGAATGTCGATGTTTTGTATACCAAGTAAAATATTTGGATGGGTTGCTTCCGTCTATTTGTTTTTTTTTTCCCAATAGGCTATGGCCATGGGAGTAATTTTTACACTTTTATATATATTAATTTATGTGTTTACAAACAAATTTCGGACACCCGTTTGGGGGCCTCCCCTAAGTGGGGGCCCGGGGGGATTTTCAAAAGTTCCCCCTCCCTCCCCCCCCTACGCTACGCCACTGCCGGGGATCTACAAAGTTGCTAGCTGATAAAATGCTCTAAACTTATATTAGTTGATTCACTGAAGAAAAATTTCTTTCAAAACACATAACTTTAATTGGAAACAAGTATCAGCTATGTATAATATATCACACGAATAAACTGTATTAAAAATGAAATAATGTATATGACTCTACTGGAATAATTTACACAATAAAAATATGGTGAGTGTGAGAAACTATAATATAGATCTTTACAGTACGAGCTCCATTTTCAGACAAGCTAAATGTCACGTGTTTCATAAAATCCAACCAAAATCATCATGTGACTATCTCCAGGCTCGGGATTGGCTGACCAATCAGATTACAACATAACATCATTCAGAAAAATAGAAAAGAAAAAAAAACTTCCTATCCTATACTCTTAAGCGAGCAATTCTTGTATATATATATATTTATTTATTTATATATATATATAAATTTTATTTCGAAAACGGCTCTAACGATTTTCTTTAAAATTTCAAGGCATGTGCGTATTAGTGAGAAAAAAATTCTGAACTCATTGGCCACATCGGGAAAACTCGAGTTTGACCGTTATATCGGTTTGAAAAATGTCTCATTATCGAAAAATTAATTTTGGTTTGAAGGTTTTATGAATGAAATGGAGAATTTATGAATGAAAGTTTTTCATGACGTAAACGGTAAAAACGCTGCTTACGTCACTTGGCTTACCATAGTACAATGCAAACAAGAACGAGTCAATAGACCTAATTAAACACTTGCGCACCATCTTATTGAAGATTGATTTATTATAGAACTATGGAAGGAAAGTAATAAAATTAAATGTACCGATGTATGATTAGTTATTGCGTTTTAAGAACTTAATAAATTGTTTACACCTAAATTGCGTAGGGCGGTGTAGATACCGTTTTCTTTGTTATTTTTTTTTTTGCTGGTGATCTCCAGCTGTCTCGTTCTGAGGCCGCATGCAACCAGGTGCTCTCTTCTATGTCAATTGTCAGCTAAGGCCAGTTGGCGCCTAAGCTGGTCTTTTAAGCATTTCGGTGTTACGCCGACCACTTTATTAGCTCACCAAAAAAAAAAAGACCGCCTTTGGCATGAGTTTGTCTGAGATTCGTCTCTCATACAGGATACTGCTCTGTCAAGCGGAACTGTCGGACTTAAAGAATTCCCTCTATACAAATGCCCAACAGAAAATTTGCTGCTCTACTCCTTACTTGCTCACACTGAACAAGATATCTAGCTAGCGGTCAACGAGTTTGCGTACGCTGCAGCCACTTTTGATTTAACTATAAACCTCAGTAAAAAATGGGGTTACGGTTAGGGCGTGGTGATGAAAGCCCAGGAGATATCTGAATGGAGGGATGTGTAAAAGCAGGCCATATCCTTCCATGGGATATAGCACCAGTAGCAGTAGTATATAACCTTTCTTAGTATAAATTATTTAACCGAGCAAGGCTCGGCCACCTGATATTAAATAAATAAGCGCGCTAGGCTTACATCGAAAATGATAATACCGACATTGGACATGTTTTCAAAAACCTATTGACGTCTGTAGACCTTTAGATAAAAATAGATTGTGTACCTGTTACCTGTTACCTATTCCTTAGTCTGGTGGACCGTTGGGGCACCAAGCAAGACTTGTGGACCATCTTTCTCTAGTCCTCTCTATCATTTGCCCTGTTTAAAACCTCTTTCAATGGTAGGCCTGTCCATTCTATGATGTTGTCTTCTTACCGCTTTCTCTGTCTGCCTCTTCTTCCTATTCCTGGTACTGTTCCCTGGAGGAAGGGCTTCGCAGGTTCCGAAGATCTTGTTAAATGGCCATACATTTTAAGCTTTCGTTTCTTCACAGTAGCTAGCAGGTCATCATGGGGTCCGATCGCTGCAGTAACCCTGTCTCTAATCTCTTGGTTTGTGATGCGGTCTTTAAATGTGATGCCTATGATCCTTCTGTAGCATTCATTGCTAGGACCCTCCTCTCTAACTCTGCAGTCAGCGTCCAAGACTCGCAAGCATATAGAAATGTGGCCATGACCAGGGAGCGCATCAGTCTGATTTTGGTGCCGAGGGCTAAGCCTTTGTCTTTTCATATCAACTTAAATTTAGAAAGGGCTGCTGTGTAGTGTGCTAAATAGCATAGAATAGATTGTATATGTGACACTTAATAACTTATTATTTATATTTACCAATTTTTTTATTGGTATGTTGGCGATTGGAGAGGAGGTATCAAGTATATATATAACACCCACATTCCAATCCTTACCATTATGGTGTAATTGGTGATTTAATTTTTTTTTTCATAAATAAACGAATAATGCTTATAAATATTTTAACCTCTATTTTAATTAGCAACAGGTGAGATCGTAGAAAAAAAAGTTACAATTTCCCAAACATCTGGCAGTTTTGCTGATTTTTTGTCGTGCTGAAGATGGTCAAAGCATTTGCCGTCCTTTAAAGATAGGGGGTGCAGTTCAATATCTGTGCGGAAATCAAAATTTCTAAACAAAAGTAGTTACTATAATATATGCCACTATCAATATTGTAAACCCTTTGATAATTATGTAAGAGGTAATTAATTATATGTAATTAGATTTTTTTTATGTGGGGGGTAATCTAACATGGCTTCACACAACATAAAACAGCGCTATGGCATTCCTGTGATAATGCAGTGGGTACTAAGTCACATAGGTGTGACTGGGAACACTATTGCAGACTCCTTGGCCCACCTGGGAGGGCAAATTCCACCAAGTCCCAAAAAGCCCGTGGAGTCTGGAATCGCATGAGGCGCCCTGACCGTACTTCCCCATGGTGGAGGCTGTCCAGGACTAAACAAGCTATTATAGCACATTGCAGGACAGGCCACTGTCTGTTGGCTCATACTTTTCACGGCTATTGCCAAATTTCGACTCACGGTGCCCACGCTGCGGGGAAGAAGAGGAAACCGTGCCTCATATTCTGTTTGACTGCCCCAGACTTGCCGATCTCCGCCACGACAGGTCTGGGAAACCAAAACTTCTCAACCTGTATGGTGACATTAACGCACTACGCAAGACAGCAGGGTTTCTTTCCAGGGCTTTTGCAAGAGAGGATTTGAGCCTCTCAAGCCCGCACTCAAATGGAGTTTGATGAATGAGTGAGTGAACAAGACGAAAAAAAAATGTACTTGACAGATGGGACGGTGTAGGTTTAACTCTTTCTCTCCGTAATTATTTATCACATTCTGATGGAGTCAACGTTGGTATCGTCAGTTAGGAAAAAAGAGTTAATTAATCCCCCTTTTTACTTTGCTAAGAGAATTAGGTAGTTTGAAACTAATAAAATACCTCGATGAAACTTAACCCTTAAAATGCGTGAGGTATTTTAGCCTCTAAACACCAGAATTGTAATTCCATTTGGTATGCACTCATTGTGAAACAGCTCAGCACTTTAAGGGTTAACGTTTTCACAAGCACAGTGGTAACTGTATTCCCTAGAGTTTGAATTCAAGTCGTACAACTTTCTTTTTTTTTATATAAAATACAGAAAGCTTCTCGAGTTGCCCCTTTTTGTCCATCGACTTTCCCGATTGGTCCAAAAGGTCTGAAAGGGGAACTTTAAATAACTTATTTATTTATCTAAAGATCTAAACATAAAATTTCTCATCATGAAGTCTGTTATGACACTGCCATCAAATTCTTTCTAACATTTCTTACTTTCCACATTTCTTCCCCTCATGCTATCTTATATTTTCAAATACAGACGCTATTTCAAAAAAAAAAAAAAAAAGAAAAAAAAAAAAAGATGATTACGACATGCATGTCAAACTTAAATCCTATTAAGTTCTTTATTATCCTGATTGATCTAGGCAACACATTTTATGTTCCATGTTTGTTTCAGCCTTTATCTTTTGAAAAAAAAAAAAAAAAAAAAACTTGGTAAAACGAAATATTAAAAATCAAAACTTATTTATGTTTTTTTTTAAAGCTCTATCGAGTGAAGGCAAAACGATAATGACGACGACAGTTGATTTCGACGTAATATCACCAGACAAAGAGAATAATGACTTACAAGGTACGTAAAGTTAAACATTTCTTCTGCGAGTATAGTTTACTTGAAGTTTTCTTGTTGTTTCTAACTTCTAGCCAGTGTCGTAGCTAAGGGGGGGGGAAGGGGGCAGAATTTGAAAATCCCCCCGGGGCCCCACTTGAGGGGGGCTCCAAATGAGTGCTATTTACATTAAAAATTAGATAATAAGCAATTGCAGAGGCCCCCAAAGAGGTTAAGCCCCCCCCGGGCCCCCAAACTATGAAAAATTCCTAGCTACGCCCCTGCTTCTAACGTTATTGAAATCAAATAATAGCGTCACGATTATCCTGCCGTGTTAAAAGACTTATGCCTTATTGTCACACAATATTTATGGATAAGACTGTTTATCTTATTTATTCTATTAATTTTCTATTAAAAATGAAAGCGTTGTCCAGAGGCTAAGTAGGCTTGAACTTTGGCTCGGCTTGTTACCTATGCCTAGGTTCGATACCCAACCCGCTCACAGTTGTGCTTAATGAGCATCTAATGGTTAGCACGGAAAAACCTACTCCAAGAACCCCCCTCTCCCAGAAGGCCCACAATGAGATTGGACCATAGCGCTCTTAGAAGGCTTTAAGCATGAAAGTAGTGCTATATAAAAGAAATAATTATGTTACTTCTAATTTCATTCAATGATTGAAATAACACAATTACAGCACACTGACGTTTACTTACTAAAGAAATATACATCTTTCATATTAATAGTGTTATTTTATGTATATATTTTCTAGATTACAGCATATTATTCTAAAATACCTTAGACATTTCCTATCAGGGTATACTTTTCTAGCCCATAATTTCTTTATCTCTTACTTCTTTTTTATACAGGACTCTGTGCTTTTTAATTACAAGTACTAAAATTATTTGTTTTCATGGATCTTCTGATGTACTTGTCTGAGGATAATTGATATAACTAAACATTGAGGCACAAATATTAGATAAAAAGTATACTCCTCTGGTATCTTCATGGCAAGAAACTGTCTTGATATTATATATTGGCCTCCTTCATCCGTAGAACGACAATGGTTCACCTCGAACACATTTTCAAGTGACTGTCGAACCCTATTTTGGGAGAGACGATCCCGTCCACTTATGTTACAGGTCAAGGTGGCTTTCGCTTTGGTGGTAGAGGAGCTGGTCATTTCCCGTGTTTTACACTTTTCTTCAACAGATGCGGCAAATGTTTTCTCGCTTTCTATAGGTTTCTTGGTCACCGTCTCTCTCCAGCAAGTGCAGTCTAAGGCTATCTCGTAGAACGAGATGGTCGGTATCAATGTTCAATGATTTAAAATCCCGTTTTATCACATCCACGTAACCGAGGTGGGGGCTACACATGAGTCGTCTAGACGGATGACGTATATAAAAGCTTTTATAGAAAACAACTGACGCTGCATACAAAGTTCCCTTCATCGTCTAATGCTTAAGGTACTTATAAGAAATAAGTTCATTTTAATTTGTTTTTTTCCGGAGCGGCATTCTAAATTTGAAATGGCTAAATATGTGGAATTTTCTCCTACGTTACGTCATTATCAATGGCAATAGCCTTTGAAGCCTCCATTAAGTCTCTTATTGGGCTAAAACGCAAAACACCATAAGTCTTATTTTTTTTTTTTATTTCCATTTTGTAAAAAAACCTTTTCATTATAGTATGTATTTTCTGGCAAGCATCGCCTACCAAATTATTCCGCACCCAAGAGTATGCTTAAAAACATACATTTTATAGAAGTCTTAACATAAATAATTATTATTTTTTCCTCAAGGTTTAACGCCTGCAAGTAGAAAGGAAAAAACGAAAGCATGTAAGGAAGTTAAAGACAAGTGGAGTGACGTCATTACCACAACAGGGAGTACAACTACTTCAGGAGCGGCAAAAGTTGACCTGGAATCTAGATCTTTCAATGTTTTTATTAACACTCTCTATTTAATACTTTTAAGTCAATGTTACTTTGCTTTATGGAATTGGCACATATCTAATTAGCTATATCTGATTGAGAGTTAATAGTAACAGTAAATAATATTTAGCACATTTATGGGAACAAAAGTCAGATTCTTACTAATAAGAGAGAAAAAGGAAATGTTTTGTAAAAAATGTTTTGTAAAATGTTTTGTAAAATGTTTTACATGTTTCGGAAATTCTTTCAGAGTTATTTCCTAGTCCAAACCTCCCGCAGGACGACGGGGAATGGGAGCGGGCAGGGTTTGAACCCGGGACCATCGGTAAATCGATACGAAATGGAAAAGTGGAGTACATAAGGATGACACAAAAAAATATGGTAATAGACAATTAGGAAACTAGAAAAAATAAAACCGCATAGTTAAAAATAAACAGTTATTCTCTGATACACTTTACGTTATCCCCCCCCCCCCATATGTTTATTGCACTAACAACCATGTTTTTATTTAGCGATATGTTTCAAGCAAACTTTTATTCTCAAATAATATTACAATGAGATGTATAGTGTGTTATCACACAAACACAGAAGCGGCCGCAATCTCAATAACCCTATTGGGAACGATTATTCAAGCTTCTTCTGATCATTAAAGAAACAACAAAAAATATAATAAATAGTTTGGTGTTTTTTTTCTTTACTGGGGAGTAAACAGGATGTAACACCATCAATAATAGGACATCCTTAACTCTTTTGGCAATTAGAGCTCCCCTGACAGGACAGAAACCGTCCAGATACGTATCTTCTTATTAACAGTTTGACTCAATACATTTATCTGGAGTAGAGATTACAATATACTCTTTATGAGTTCTGCCTTAAACACTATAGAGACAAGGATTTAATTGAGAGAAAACTGGTACATGCCCGACATTAGAGATGTCATTGTAACAGGGACAAGGCGACCTTAAAACTCACTGCTCGTGCTCTAATGGAGCAATTCGCAGCATGGTTCGCTACAAATGAGGTGTCTGCTTCGGAGTAGCCTACAGCGCAAAAAAAAAAAAAACTGTTCATTTTATCCTGCATTAAGGGAGATAAGCTAAGAATAACCTGGTCGCCAATGTGATGGACTCAGTCGATCGAGCAGATGGTGGTACACTTGGACGTAAAAAGGGAAGATAATTGAAGTCAAATGTGTAGAGCTGCTACTGTAATTTACAAACTACTTCCTCACGGTCAAGGAGAGAGTTACAAAGTACACTGTCACTAACCTTTATCGCTGCCTGTGTATAGGGAGACTTTTTTTCAGTTCCTGTGATTAAAGAGAAACTGAAACTGAAGGGAAAGGTATCGAAAATTTTCGCAATTTTTTCCCTGTGTTTTTTTATTTATTTTTTTGTTGTCATCTTGGTACCAGCAGCAAACACTTTGTATCCATGTGCATAGCCGGATAGTAAATCTAAAAGGCAGATATGAAAGTTAGTCGGCTTTGTATTGACTTTCTACCATCTCATCATTTTAATTCAACTCTACTCTTTTGTAACTTGAGAGTTTAACTCACGAGAAATCTCGAAAACAAATGAAAAGTAAATATTCTAGCCTTACTGGAAAACTATTAGGATCAAAAACCAGAAGTCATAGTAGAAAGTATACAGATATTTGAAGAGTATATTTCCTGAGAACATTAATATTGTAATACTGACGTATGATTTCTGTTGGATTATAATAATGAACTAACAATATATTATTGTTGGTTTAACAATGTAAGATCATGTTACCTACACCAAGCTGTAACACCTCATATATACCTTATTATGTGAATGGGATTAAAAATGTTTTTTTTTTTCCTCTTGAGCTGGTTGACTACGTTTTATTTCGTTATGTTTACTGTTATTAGCACAGCACCACAAATATTAATTGCAGTTAGGGGTGAACCGTGTCTAACTGGATAGTACTTTTTGATATTCGCCAGAGCCGAACCTATATGAGTCTAACATCTCTTTTTACTGAAGTTTTTTGCAAATCATCTAAATAACATACAAATAATCATTTTCTTTTCTTTTACTTACCTTTTTCTTTTGTACTCTATTACTGATTGATAAATTAAAATTATCATAATTTTTTAACAGATATGCTTATCATAAAGTTATCTGTATAACATGAGATGGTGTGTGTTTATGAATGACGCCACTAATTGTAAAGTAATATATGGGATGACCCATGTCGAATATATAAACTTATCTGTAACTAATGTCAGTACTTCAAAGGTCAAGTGCAATCTTGGTTTTATAGTGTAAATCTCTCTAAGGTTAAATACAATCAAGGTTCTTCAAAAGGTTGTAGAAGAACAGCCACTTTCTCACCAACAGACCACTGGCTTTGGAGATAAATTGCTGAATGTTTCATTTTCTGCTCAGTACAGTGTTATGTATTGCTCAACGTCGCTCCGCCTCTTTAACATAAGGAAGGTTGAGATCCAGCGATAGTGACGTCTTGAATTAAGTGATGTTGTGGAAGGTCGA
>JADKLZ010081101.1:234460-247255 GCA_021533235.1 Biomphalaria straminea | reverse complement strand
GTGGAAGGTCGAGTTCCAGCGATAGTGACGTCTTGAATTAAGTGATGCTGTGGAAGGTCGAGTTCCAGCGATAGTGACGTCTTGAATTAAGCGATGCTGTGGAAGCTCGAGTTGGCTCTGTTGGTTATGTAAACGGTCAGTTGCCGAGGACGCCAAGGATGTTTAAAATGGCAAACTACTTTTCGTGCGGCGTTGTTCATATCCACTACACATCGCTGACTCAAAACACAGTCGTGTGTACACAAGGTTGTATGTGCAAAGCAACTGACACTTTATCAGATGTCCAAGTGCTGAATTCGTTGAATAAGTCGGAGTGTTTCCAGCGTAGCTGGTTAATCATAGTGGTGGTTGAGAAGTCTTTCGCTTTGCCTGGTTTAGGCCTACCATGTGACAGTACTATTATACAAACATTGCAAGCTGCTCTAGAGTTGTCTATTGTTTTGAAATTAAAGTGATGACTTTTTATCCTTCTTTATTGTGGTGTAATTTACCAAAGGCCCTTACAAGCCGCTTTTATACCTGTGGCTTCTGTAACAAAATACTTGTAGGAGTGTGTTCTGTAGTTCAGCGCCCTAATTAACATTTCTCTATTTAAACGGATCTATTGTCATCCTGAAAAGTTGCATGATCTTCAGTCTTAGGTATTAAACGAAACTACATTGCCTCCTTATTTACAATATAAATAGGTTACGGCTGATATAGATATGAATACTTTACTTTTATACTGCTCATAAATGCTGTATAATAAAGTACACAAAATTGTAAGTCACAAATTTTTATTTCATAAAAATCTTTTATGGGCCAGTCTATATTTAATTATGTCTATGGCATTCACTTTTTCCATACTAGCCCATGACATCCCTCCTCTCATGATATAACTGTGCTCTTAATTGAACCAACTCCTAGGTGTGCTAAAGCATTTCTTTGATTTTTTTTTCGCGAAGAGATATAGGTAAAATTATTTGCCTTTTAAAAAGTGCCCGTCTTCGTACGTTTACATGAAATCAAAGTAAAAAATTTTGTTGCAATTCTGGTAGCCTGATATGTTTTTCCTGCCATTTATTTGGGACTTAATGAATCAATGTTTCAAATGTCCCATTTTTCTCTGTCTCGATTCTGACTTTCTCCAGCACTGCATCTGGTAATGCCAGTTTTATACTATTGACACAAATGTCATGGGTATCACTCTTTTCCTCTGACGGGTCTCTACTTTAAAGGTCGTCTAACAATTCGTCTCATTTAATGTAGTGAAATTAAATATCATTACGATATAGACGCATCTTGAGACTCTGTGGCATTCTTGAATCAGAATTAGGTGTTTTATGAAGAAAGTTTTGTAGTGGTATATGGTCATTCTGAACATTTACTGTCCTGTCATACATGCACGACTAAAGCCACGACCACTGCCAATAACACTTTTTTTTTTAAAATCAGTGTCCACCTCTTCTAAATATCTGTTAATGATCCAAAAAGCATATGCTATTGGGCTGTCATCTTGAACTAACAGTGCTCCCATTCTATTTTGGCTGCTGTCAGCTCTCAAAATAAGTAGTTTGTTAGGGCCAAAATATCTCAGAGTGCCATAAGAGGATACTTTCAGGTTTATCTTGTTCAACACAAATGGTTTCTTCTTTCTAGTCAATTCCGTTATGGGCAGCGAATCTTTTGAAAGGTCTTGAACAAATCTTGCAAGATAAAGAACCATGCAACACAATGACCTGAGTGCTGAAATATCTTTAGGAGCATTCACAATGATAAATACTTTCTTTGGGTCTGGTTTTATTCCTACTTCTGTAACACTATAACCAAAAAAGTTAATTTCAAAGGTTTTAAAAACAGATTTTCGTTGTTCAAATTAATATATGTTTTTTTGCCTCGACATCTCTTTTTATCAAGTATCACAATTTATTATTATGTCTTCTTGGTTTCTTTCGTTTTTCCATTTCCGGTCACTATAATATCATCAACTTAATTAAATCAGCCTACCTGTTCATCAATGGTAAGATTTAATCTTTTCTGATCTTTTTTCTGAACTTACTTTAAGACCACCTGGTAATTTCTTTCATTAGTATCTATCCAAAGGATTTATCAATGATATTAAAGTAGATCACTCTGTGTCTTATTTAATATGCCAAAGAGTTTCTTGTACATCAAATTAGCTAAATATGTTGGCCCCGTTAAGATCTGTCAGTGTCTCATTAAAGTATTAATAATAATAAAAATAATCATAATAAATAAAGAAATAAAATAATATAATAAATAATATTATTAAATTAAACCTTATTTAATAATTTTAAATCTATGCAAATTTTGTTTTTTCATGATCTTTTTCCACTATCGCCGTCGGAATCACCAACTCTGTCAACTTTATCACTGGTTCTAGCATCTCTTTCTGAAATAAGAGTTTTTAGCTTCTCCTTAACTCTTTATAGTAAAGCAAATAAAAACTTCTTACTCAACCATGGGCTTAATACTGCTATATATTTTTTTAAAAGAAACTTCTAATTCACCTAAAACCATTAGGAGACGTTGGAATAGAGTCATCATCTCAAACGGTTGTTTAGATTAAAATAGTTCAGTTTCCGAAAAAAAAAATAAGTAAGAAACTTTTAATAATCTAAAATATCATGATGTCCGATTCTCATTTTCATCTCAACTTTCTGAGATCAAACCGGGACTGACGGACAGACAGACCACAAAAAAACTGATAGCGACTTTTCCCTTCTTATGAGCCCTAAACAAATTAAGTGCAGCAATACAATTAAAAACAAATTTGTACTTACACGATAGAAGTCTGACATTAATGGACCACATTCACCAATCGTAAACCAACAACGTTAAGCCACGCCCTTCATGTACTTACATGATAGAAGTCTGACATAAATGGACCTTATTCACCAATTGTAAACCAACAACGTTAAGTCACGCCCTTCATGTACTTACATGATAGAAGTTTGACATAAATGAACCTCATTCACCAATTGTAAACCAACAACGTTAAACCACGCCCTTCGTGTACTTACATGATAGAAGTTTGACATAAATGGACCTCATTCACCAATTATAAACCAACAACGTTAAACCACGCCCTTCGTGTACTTACTTACATGTTAGAAGTCTGACATAAATGGACCTCTTTCACCAATTGTAAACCAACAACGTTAAGTCACGCCCTTCATGTACTTACATGATAGAAGTTTGACATAAATGGACCTCATTCACCAATTGTAAACCAAAAACGTTAAGACACGCCCTTGTCTATCTCTTCTATACAAAGTACAATCTCATTTTAATACACAATGGCTATCAAGTGACAGTTTTTTTTTTGTTTTATCAATAATATCACGTGACTAAGTGTTGTTTGTTTACGATTGATGAACGAGGTCCATTACAAAACAACATTTTCTGTAATTTTACTACTTGCTATTTTATACACATAAACTCACGAAACATAGGATTAATATGTTTGAATTTTCCATTGGGAAATTCGGAATTCTCTTGATGCAAAACTAATTACGCAGTAATTGAGAGGAAATGGTCAAGCTTGTAAGTTCCTGGACGCAAGTCATTACATGTCCATTATCTCCAATATACGTGAAATTATTAAGTTTAATATTTAAGGCACTAGCGGATCCAGAACTTTGAAGTGTGGAGGGGGGGCGATTTTTTTCCAAACCCTACCCCTATCCCCAAGTAAACCCTAACCCTAAGCATATATATATATATATATATATATATATTTATTTATTTATTTATTGAAATGTTTAAAAAAAAGCAGTTTTCTCAACCTTGGCGAAAAAAAAATACTCAAAAAAACAGAAGTGTTGAGGCCTTTCTCTTGAAAGCCAGGGGGACTGAGGGAGCGCTGTAAGCTTCCCCAGTGGGGATCGGGGCCAAGCCCCGACGCCAAAAGCGTTTTCTTGCATTCTTCATAGCAGAAACGCATTCTCCTAACATCTACAGCTCATTATTCATCCTATTCAAAAAAGATCTTTTGAATAATGTTTAACTTGAAAAATAAATTTTAATATAATGTATAGGCCCTTACTACATTACAAATACAACTGATTTGTTCGTTGAAAGATAACATACCCCACATTTTTAGATTAAGGCTTTGAGGATCGCTGCCGAAAAAAAATATTCGAAAAAAAAAAAAAAAAAACTCCTTTCTCTTGACAGCTAGTGGGGTCTTGGGGAGCGCTGTAAGCTCCCTCAATGGGGATCGGGGCGAAGCTCCGACGCCAAATGCGTTTTCTTTCATTCTTCACAGGAGAAACGCATTGTCCTGACATCTACAGCCGATTTGTTCTTGAAAAGATAAGATACCCATCATATTTAGATTAAGACTTTAGGATCGCCATCGAAAAAAAATGAAATCCAAAAATAATATATTTTTAAAAAAGCTTATTTTAAGTAATATATACTAGTCGACCGGCGGCATATCATACGCCGCTATTTTCCAAGGCAGGCCTTAGGCACTGCAACATATGCGACCACAGTGGGTATCGCACTTTCTTTGGACCCGTGCTAAATTTTAGGTGTATAAATTATTAAATTGAACCATTTTATCACATATAACAGATTTCCCGCGGAATCTTGATTTACCAGGAGCCCCCTGGAAATCTCCTGAAATTTTATTAAATGCTTTTGCCGCCGGTCGAAAAAGTCCTGGAAATTTCCGGACATTATTAAAATCTTTTTAAAGTAAAAAAAAATGCTATGCTATTTTGTGAATGAAAATAGTGCGGATTTGGATATATTATTTCCCATTCACAATATGCGGCGCCATGGGATCTTCCCAATTGCTTGATATAAGTAAAGCGAATGCGTGAATTCCAGTCTATATTTATTTATGTCTATGCTATTTTGTGAATGAAATAGTGCGGATTTGGTCCATTCACACCGCATGCGTGCGACATGGGATCTTAACAATTACTTGTTGCGTGTTGCTCGTTTGAACTCTTACTTTGAGGAATATATATATAGATTGTGTTCAATTGGCATGTTTGTAACTTTGTTTTGTTATAAAACAAAGCTAATAAAAAACATTTCGGAAGTGGGAGTAGAAATTAAGTGGACCGATTAGAAAAATAGAATACTGAAATTTAAGTTCAGAGCAAATCTCAATTATTATTCTTATATTGAAAAATTTCGTATCTATACCATGACCATTTTCAAGACGAAAAATACTCCTTAAAAAAACTAAGATAAATTCATATAAAATTACCTAAACAGTGTCGCCACGTTTGACTTTCCTGTTTTAAAACGTCATGTTTTCGTCTGGAAAGGGGAGAGGGCGGTAGAGTGAAAACGTTAATCCTTGCTCCTTTTTATAACTTCTGCTAATGATTGCATTTAATGAATTTGGGGTGGGGCGACTCTATAAAAGAATTTAATTTATAGCATCTTTACATTATATTAGTGATAATTATTTTAAATTTTGTAATCTCTTAACTAAAATACAAAAAGAAAAAGTAATGGTTTGTCCTATGGGCGGAAGGCAAGTGCATGTATCACCCCTCCCACCTGGTACATCCCTTTTTCATTTTATATTTACTACTGATAAAATTTGAGATAAAGTGTATGTGCGACATATTATACAAATGAAACATCAATATGAATTTTATATTATATAGATATTCAACTAATTTTGTTGAAAAACTATGATTTCTCCATAAAAATAGGACCGCCCTCCCACTCAAAGGGCTAGAACAGGGAGGGCAGCAGAAGCAATACTCTTGTACTCAGCTACAATACCAGAAGTGTAGCGACATAATATAAAAATTATATTGTAATTCAACTAAGTTTGTTCACAAACTATGATTTCTAATTAAACGTAGGACCGCCCGCCTCTAAAAGTGTTTAGGTTGGAAGGGCAGTAGATGTATCGCCCCACTCCACCCCCAACCGATCAGGTAACAGGAGAACGACATAAAATGCAGATTGGTAAATTATCAATAACAAGTTTTAATTATATTAGATATTTAATTGATTCCGTTAACAAGCTGTAATTTCTACCAATAAATTGGACCGCCCCCCCCACTTGAAAGTTTAGGGGGCGGGATTGATGCCATCACCACCTCCCCATCCACCAAATCGGCCAACATACTAGAGTGCGGGGGCGAAATAATTGTAAAAAAAAAAAGGTTGAAATATTAATAATTAGTTTAAATTATTAACTAAACTAATAAAATCGTATACAAATTGTGTTATTCTTACTAAAATTCGTCCGTCCCCCTTCGGGGGGGGGAGTTGGCCGAATCGAGGGGGGGGGGGGGGTGGCCCGGGCGGGGGGGGGGGCCTTCCCCCCCCCCCCCCCCCCCCCCCCCCCCCCCTGGATCCGCCAGTGATTTAATGGTGCTTTTAACTTTAAGCTTCTGATTCATCAGTATACACAAAATGTTAATTTTTATCGAATGGTGTTGTTTTTTTTTCCAACCATCTTATCAAATAAAGTGCTGACGTTGTTTTAAAACAGAAGTTGATTTAGTTAATGGTGATATATATTTTGTACTTTACTTCATATTTCTAGCTTTTCCCAAACTATTATTACACAATGAAAAATAAAAGTTTATCTTTAGTATTAAATATTTCTGGAGGCGGAGTGGCTGAGATGTAAATCGCTTGGCTTCTGAACCGGGGGTCCATGGATCGAATCCAGGTGAAGAGTGGGATTTTAATTTTTGGATCTTTGGGCGCCTCTAAGTCCACCCAACTCTAATGGGTACCTGACATTAGTTGGGGAAAAGTAAAGGCGGTTGGCCGTTGTGCTGGCCACATGACACCCCCTTTAACCGTAGCCCACAGAATCAGATGACCTTTACATAATCTGCCCTATAGACCTAAAAGTCTAAAAGGGGAACTTTTACTTTTTTATTAAATACCCCGGTAATTCTTGGTACTTATTATTCTTTTACATTCAATCTGTACTTTGATTTGAACATATTCATTGTAGAGTCTACTTATTATTCGTATACAATCAATCTGTATTTTGCTTTGAACATATTAAGTTTAATGCAAAGGCATAAACTCTACTCAGTAATTGTATGTAGAGAAGATACGTTATATCTAGGTGGTAGTTGTGGAGGGATGTCAGGATCGTTCATCATTCCGGGCTGAGCCTCTTGAGTGATCTGAAAACAAATATGTGATTGGATTTTAGTGAGGAGAAAATATATTACAGCATGATTATGTAAAAGTCATTTTTTTGATGTAATGTATGCAAATCAGTGCAAAGTAAGATTTTAGAGAGGGTAACAAATTAAAAAGAAATTGATTTATGAGCTTGCTATAGACATTTCATATTGGTTGCTACAATTAGTATTTATCTTTTGAATGTTCTAAATGTTATTATCATCACAACTAATAAATGGTTGCGTGGTCTGGTGATGTTCTATCCGAACTGTCAAACTATGGTCTCCATGGGCATGATATCGAAGCCTCACCTGTCATCCTATGAGAATTTTGGGCTAGTGAATTTTTTATGCTAAGAAACATTTGTATTTAAATGCGAAAGAATTGCTGAAACATGTAAAACACATATATTCCCCCCCAAAAAAAAAAACAGTTCTAATTTTAATTTTTGTAAACAATTTGTTTTGACTTTTACAAATCTAGGTGTAACTGATTTTTTTTATTCAGTGAAATTGTACGACTTTAACTAAGAAACGATTTTTTTCCCCTTGCAATTTATCGTATGACAAAACACGCCAATATTTCATACTTGTAATGTGAATTTTACTAGCAGATGGGACTCTTGAGTCATACACATAAAGAGATCTATTAATATTAAATTATGAGAAATTTAATATTTGGTTCAACAAATAATAATATGCCAACAGAAACCTCGATTACATTTATCGATGGTCCCGGGTTCGAACCCTGGCCGCTCCCATCCCCCGTCGTCCTGCGGGAGGTTTGGACCAGAAAATAAACTATCTTCAACTCTAAAGTACCATCCGAAACATGTAGAACAAGTTGCATTATTCCATTTTATTTTTTTCTACCTTCCTCTTTAAACACGCATGCGAAACATTCCATATTCACATTTTTTTGCTGCGAAAGTATCAACCCCCCTCCCTGGACGAAACGTTCGATGTATATCGAAAGTCCATCAGTCGCTTTACTAAAAATAATAGTAAAACAATTTGAAAATTGTATCGTCTTCAAAACATGTGCTAAGTAACAGAATAATCCTTTCCTAATTAATACATATAAATCATCTCAATAACAGCTACTTTTCTACATTAAGTCTGTACAAAGCTCAACAATTTGTGGTGGAATAAGTCCGCCAATCGGATCGTTTGCACTTTCCAATGGGGATATGGCCTGTGACTTTTAGGGGTTAAGTCTTAGAACCACAACGTGGTAAATATTATATTATTACTATAGTTGTTATAGGCACATTGACAGGCACAAACAAGAACCAAGGCGTATGAACAATAGAACAAATATTTAATATGGAGTAAGTAATAAGAGATACAAATAAGGAATAACAAGGGGGGATGTACAAGATGATCTAAAACTTTATGATAAGTTCTAGGATAATATCATCACTGGGATGTTTGCTCATGAAACTCGAGTATGGTTTGCTGACTCGGCTGTTCTCACTTATCTGTATTTAAACTCGGGAAGCGATGAGTCTCAGGTGTACTGATTGTCAGTCAGTTGACGTCCTGCTAGTGGGCAGGCGCTGAGGTGGTGAAGAGGAGGATGCCACGCGGTGGACTTATCCCTCTGATAGGTGCAGACTGGATTGATGCTTCAGCCTGGAATGCCTTCATTTCTGGTCTAGGGGGATGGATGGTTCACCCTCGACTTGAATGTGTGGAGAGTTGCTGAGTTGTGTCGTCAGACAGCAAAACACGCCAACCCTGGTATAGGAGGCTGTGAGAAGAGATGTAAGAGGAGCCTAAATTATTAAACCATACAGGCTGATTGGCGAGAGGCGCCTCCTTGGTAGGAGCGTCTCCCTCAGACTAGCTAAGATACATGCTAAATATATCTTGCAAAGTCTAATAACATTTGTCATGCAAACATAACATAATAATATAGTAATACAAAATGCACATATAAGTATACAGGTGGGGGCATAACTGAGGAAGGAAACTGGGGGAACATTTTGCAGGGTTGCAGCCCATGCTGAGACATCATAAGTCTGCGGTAAACAAGCCAGTGGACGCTAGTGATCCAAGTGCCCCGCGGAGCATGTGTGAAATGATTCACAGTAGGCGCGCGAGACTGGTCCTCGGGCCTAAGGGCATATGTTATCATTCATAGAAGATAAACATGATTATGTGCATAGATATGCGCGCATACGAAGGTATGCATGCAAGGAAATAATCTAGACGTGTAAAGTCCAGATAGATATAAACATGAATAAGTAATCAAATAAGTAAGTGGACAAATGAAGGATGGATGTCCACTGTTAAGAGTATAGTTAACATCAATCAATAAAAGCGAAATATTCATAAAATTCACGCATGAAATATTGAGAAGCAAGCAAAAGAAAATCATATTTACATGAATTTACACATGTAATATTTGAAAATAAACAGGTGCTAACATGGTAATGATACATGGACAAAATGTCACTGGCGAAGACACACTAAGTTTTAATAATAAAGTTATTTTGACTCACCCGATACTGGCACTTTCCTAAATGAATTTAATTAAGACGAGAGTACTTTGACTTCTCGCTAAGTGTGAGGCAGAGAGGCATTGTCGTGCGGCTCTTGTCTGTGGCTTTTATAGGGTTGGTGCCCACGTGTAGCGTTGTGGCTAAACCAATGGTCATTAAGTTTTCAATTAGATTGTTCAATCGTTTGAATTGGACCAATAGAATTCATAAGTGTTGATGCACCTGACTAGCGAGTGAGCAAAGAAAGGGGGGATGGATGGAAGGAACCACGTTGCGATTGCATGATTTGACCTTTGTCGGGTGCCGTGAGTGGGCACAAGGAATTTGTATGGACGCGGGTGCAAGTCTGTATCTAATGTTTGGCGCGTGGCTTGGAACGATCTGAAGGTCAGTTTGACGTAAGAGGGGGGTAGTCTTCAGCAGTTGCTCGCCCAAGGCCATTGTTGCGTCACGAATGATTAGAATGAAATGTCAGCGCGTGGGTGTGTGTGTGGTCAGTAGCCGATGGTCGGAACTGGATCAGTGTGAAGAAGGCTACCGGTCAAGGGGGGGGGTAGTTTTACACAGGTGAATCGGGTGTGGAGGGGACTCTGTGGTGCTATTAAGTGGGGGGGGGGAAAGGGGGGAATACACTTCACTGGTCAGTTCTGTATTGAGGGGACCTATTTCGTCACACCATTCCAGGCGTTATTAAATAGTTAAAAAAGCAAAAGTCTGTCTTACTTCATAAAAAAAAAAAATTCCCGACAAGAATGTCTTAATCTCATTGTTTCTTTTATCCACGCCATGTCCTTGAGTATAACTAACTTAAAGTAATATATATATAAAGAAAAACAAGACCTATTAACTTCTAAGTATTATCTGGTCTGAAGGCGCAGCGGCTGAGCGGTAAAGCGCTCGGCTACTGAAACGGGGGTCCAGGGATCGAATCCTGGTGGGACTGAATTTTTTTAGTGATCCTTGGGCGCCTCTGAGTCCACCCATCTCTAATGGGTACCTGACATTAGTTAGGGAAAAGTAAAGGCGGTTGGTCGTTGTGACACCCTCTTTAACAGTAGGCCATAGAATCAGATGACCTTTACATCATCTGCCCTATAGACCACAAAGTCTGAAAGGGAACTATTATCTGGCCTACATAATTAAATTATTCTAGACTTGACATTCTTTTGGGTATTTCTATCACACTATTTCGATATTTTCTTCTTTTAAATATTGTTATGAACTCGCCATGCGCATCGCAAGTCTGGCTAGCGCACCGCTAGTGAACGGACTTTAACAGGATGTTTACAGAAAGAGAGTAACGATTTCCGCCCAAAGCTAGATTAAAGAGAAGATGTCTTGTGTAACTGTGTCTTGTGAATAAACATATATGTCTCGCTGAGTTTGCCTTGTCCCTTAAATTATTACAATATGAATTTAAAAAGTGTCTTTTTTTCTCTCACGGTGTATTTCCAATAAATTTCCAATGTTTGCAAAAACAGAAATTAAAATTAACCAGTTTTACTTCTTCTAGGTGGCTAGTTTGCAAAGAACCGAAGTTTACTGACTTAGTCATTTTAGTCTCTTCTCCTCTCGGTTCCGCCTGATCCAATAAATGATCAGAAGACTAGAAAGTGGAATGTTTCTCAAAAGCTATTGGAGACTACGACTAAAACTTGCTTTATTGATCCTTACGGAACTTTGTTGTGATTACAAGGACTCTTTTCTCATATAAAGATAACAGAACAGAAACATACACATAAATACAACAGACACAACATAAAGAGTTCATTCAGCGACTACAGATAGGCATCTTGGTGCTTTTCATTTTCCCTGATCAATTAGAGAGTGACCCATTAGAATCATGTATATATGTATTAGAGTGATTTAGTTTCCTTATCGCTTCTGGTCAACAAAACCTAAGGTGGTGCACGTCTTTCAAGAGTGTCCGAGACTCCGTGAGCTTCTGGGAGACGTATCCATTGGTCAACTAGTTTCGTATGAGGCACTACCCACGGCAGGAAAAAAAGTTGAATGAGGAAGAAGTGCTACGAAGAGCAGGATGCCAGGACATTCGCTCTGTTATCAGTAGCAGACGCCTTGGCTGGCTTGGCCACGTTCGTAGAATGCCAGTAGGTCGACTTCTACAGGATATTCTGTATGGCGATCTAATAGAAGGCAAAAGAACCGCTGGTCGCCCACTTTTACGTTATACGGAGGTATGCAAACGGGACATGAAGCTCTTTAAGATCGACACTAGCAGCTGGGAAGAGATGGCGCTGGATAGATCCACATGGAGAAAGAGCATAATGGAGGAGGTCTGGGATTGCAGATGTCATACACAACAGAAGCAGAAAGAAGGGTGAAAATGCAACGGCGCCTGGTGACTACATATGCCCAACCTGCGATCGCAGCTGTGCATCAAGGATCGGCCTCTTTAGTCACACAAGAGCTTGCAAGGGGAAAAGATCGTCTCTCGAGACGTAAAATGCTACACTACGCCGCACAGCAGAGTTCTTACCAGGGCACTACCTAGACCTAGGTCTTCCTGCCATGTCACAAAACGGAGTTCATCTCAAGTAAACAGAACCTTGCGGAACTTAGCTATAAATACCAATGCGTCATTTCTTATAGATAACAATTTATATTTTCACATATTATATATGTGTACATAGATCATATAGTAAAAAAGTATTGACAATAGTAATCTCTGAACATTACTTTCTATTACAACAAAATAACAAAAAAATATAACATTGTTTGCAGTTACAGACAAACTGGTGGGCAAATCAAATAGGTTTGCTAAGCAATACAAATTCAAAGCAGAATAGAAATGTAAAATAATTTTGGAATTCATAGATAATTTCTCTTTTTTTTTCAATGAATATTTTGTAAGTAGTAAGTTTAAACATATAACTCAATACGTCAGTAAAATCTTGATTGAAAAGTAACACTAATAATGTAAGTGTGACAACTAAACGTACAAGGTAAATGTCACCTCAGAGTTGTCCCATAGTTAGAAAACTCTGATATCACTGTTAATTGGGTGAATTGGGAATCATATTAGTAATGAGTTGGAGTGAACCAAGAGTCATGTCAGTAAAGAGTTGAAGTGAACTAAGAGTCATGTCAGTAATGAGTTGGAGTGAACTAAGAGTCATATCAGTAATGAGTTG
>JADKLZ010081101.1:201928-228796 GCA_021533235.1 Biomphalaria straminea | reverse complement strand
GACTAAAGACTAAGACACTGACTAAAGACTAAGACACTGACTAAAGACTAAGACACTGACTAAAGACAAAGACACTGACTAAAGACTAAGACACTGACTAAAGACTAAGACACTGACTAAAGACTAAGACACTGACTAAAGACAAAGATACTGACTAATGACTAAGACACTGACTAAAGACTAAGGCTTTATTGATCCTTATAGAAATTCGTTGTGATTACAAGGACTCTTTTCTCATATAAAGACAACACACTAGAAACAAGCATACACATAGAAAAGACACAACATAAAGTGTTCATTCAGCGACTACACACAGGATCTTGGTCCTTTTCATGTTTTCTGATCAACGGGTGGCTTTGATATAGTCTAACCGAAAAAAGTACGAACGAGTTTTTGTATTGTTCTGTTCTAGTCTTGATAGACAGAAGTTGCCCACTTCACGACGACTTGACGTAGTTATGATGGAACTGTAGGCTGTTGTTATCCAAGATTTTTCTGATTTCTGTTTTGTTCAAAAAGTTCATTTAAAATTGTTACTTTTTTGCGTTTGATTTTGATACTCTTTTTATAATGTTGTCTTACCGGCGCAAGGGTTTAGATGAAGCGTTACCTTGCCAACAAATTATTCCTTATCTTATCATATTTTGCATAGTTGCTTAGTAAAAATATCTAGAATAGTCTTCTATAGTTTAAAGCTTTTGATTTTGTATAGAAAAAAAAATAGTCGCTGGGCTGTTTTCTTATCAGCCCGGAGGGCATCTCTTTTCCAGTTTACTTATTTGCAATAGACCTCTATCTATTCACTTCAGCAAGATGTAAATTCTCTCTATCTCCCTAAACTGTCGGCTCCACAGTCTACTTTGTCGGCTGTTGAATGGTAACCGTGTGCACACCATTAGCGCTTTATAAGAGCTTTTACAACTTTAATAACCTGTATAATTAAGAAACATGGCCGGTCTTTGGCAACTGCAACCTATGCGGCCGCAGTGGGAACCCGGTTTAATAGGCCTCGCGCAATGCAAATTCTAGGTGTAAATTATTAAATTAAACCACTAAAGGGCTCCTGGAATTCTCTTGAAATTATAAAATATAAGAAAAAGTCTTGAAAATTTCCTTAAATTATTACAATCTTCTGAAAACTGATGCAAAGTTCCATAAAACAAACAAAATTGTCATTTCGGGGTGTCATTCAATATTTCGGGGTGTCATTCAATATGGAAAACGCCAATCCTACTCGCAATTAAAAAAAAAACAACTAAACGACATTTCATTTAATAAAAATATAATAATAAGAAGAAGTTTAGCCAAAACAAGAAGTTCAAATACCTAATTTACGTTAGTAGTCACCGGCATACAGATATACATCTAAATCATAGATTATGTATATATATATATAGTCTATGATCTAAATATCGACCTCTAAAAAGACAAAACAATGTGATGTTTTCCTAGTGGATAGTAAATCTAAAAGGCAGATCTGAATTTTATCGGCGTTTTGTTGAAAAACTACTATCTACTGTAGATGGATCGTAAAGATAATTTAACAGTGATTTAGTACTTAGTAAACTATAAATAAAATGCAAAGATGAATTTAATTTTTTATCCAAATCTTAATTTTCACTTATTATCCTTATCACAACCCAAAATAGGCCCCACGCAATCCGTTTTGCATAGGGCCCCACAACCTGTAGGACCGGCCCTGTTAAGACATGCGGAACAAAAAAATCACTTACCTTTAGACCTATGCAAGTAGCAGATTATACTGGTTCCAATTAGCAGTATAAATACTAAAGCACCAGTTACAATCCCGGCAGTAGGATTAATATCTGATGAGAATACGATTATATTTAGCAAGAAAGCTAATTAAAAGTAAAAGCGGTTGGTCGTTGTGCTAGCCACATGACACCCTCGTTAACAGTAGGACACCTAAACAGATGGCCTTTACATCATCTGTCCTATAGACCACAAGGTCTGAAAGGGAAACATTATCTTGTATGCTTTACTTCATTGGTTAAACCATTATGTTTGAACCACCTGTTACCAGTTACCTATCCCTTAGTCTGGTGGACCGTTGGGGCACCAAGCAAGACTTGTGGACCATCTTTCTCCATTCCTCTCTATCCTTTGCCCTGATTAAAACCTCGTTCAATGGTAGGCCTGTCCATTCTTTGATATTGTCTTCCCACCGCTTTCTCTGTCTGCCTCTTTTTCTTTTTCCTGGTACTGTTCCCTGGAGGAAGGTCTTTGCGAGTCCTGAAGATCTTGTTACATGGCCATACATTTTGAGCTTTCGTTTCTTCACAGTATTTAGCAGGTCATCATGGGGTCCGATCGCTGCCGTAACCCTGTCTCTAATCTCTTGATTTGTGATGCGGTCTTTAAATGTGATGCCTAGGATCCTTCGGTAGCATCTCATTTCCATTGCTAGGATCCTCCTCTCTAGCTCTGCAGTCAGCGTCCAAGACTCACAAGCATATAGAAATGTGGCCATGACCAGGGAGCGCATCAGTCTGATTTTGGTACCGAGGGTTAAGCCTTTATCTTTCCATATCAACTTGAGTTTAGAAAGGGCCGCTGTGGACTGTGCTATTCGGACCATTAGTTCGGGCTTTGTTCCCTCATCCGAGACAATAGCTCCGAGGTATTTAAAGCTGCTAACGCTAGTTAGCTTTTCGCCTCCAATACTGATGGCCTTTGTAAAGCCCTGTTGACTATTGGTCATGATTTGGGTTTTTTCTGCATTTATTTGCATGCCATAAGCTGCTGAAGTCTTGTCAATGCGCATCACTAGGTCGGCTAGTTCGTCTTCTGTCCCTGCTAGGCCATCAATGTCATCTGCGAAGCGCAAGTTTGTAACTTTTCTTCCTCCAATGCTTACACATGTTTGAACCACATGTTGGCTTAATTGTATTTATAAACGACTGGATCATGTGACCCGTCTACCAAACAAAATCTAAATCTAGGCCTTGGCTGCTTGAGACGCACTTAAGAGCCAATAATCTATTTTACTAAATCTAGACTAGATTCTCATGTTCATATATTTGTAAATGAAAACTCATTAGCTTCTTTGAAGATATTTCCTGAACTTAATAGTCTCTGAGGGCGCGGTGGCTGAGCGGTAAAGCGCTTGGCTTCCGTACTGGAGGTCCCGGGTTCGAATCCTGGTGAAGGCTGGGATTTTTATTTCGGGATTTTCGGGCGCCCTTGAGTCCACCCAGCTCTAATGGGTACCTGACATTAGTTGGGGAAAAGTAAAGGCGGTTGGTCGTTGTGCTGGCCACATGACACCCTCGTTAACCGTGGGCCACAGAATCAGATGACCTTTACATCATCTGCCCTATAGACCACTAGGTCTTAAAGGGAACTTTTTAATAGTCTCTATATACTTAACATGGTTACCATTGCTGTTTGGCGGGAAAGCAATTAATAAATGTAAATACTTGTATTCAAAACTCTCGACACAGAGCATTTATTGTGTTTATTAAATCTACATGTTTCTTATGTTGTTGGAACTTTGAGTTATCTATGAGTGTTACTTATTTTTAACCTAATTAACTTGTAACGTTGACAAAGTAACATTCTCTGCACCAGAATTTGTATTTCGTTTTTGCATCTCTGAATCATCATAAACCCCAATGCAGTGGCGTAGCTAGAGTGTGTGGGGGAGGGGAGAATTTGAAAATCCCACGGGCCCACATTTGAAGGGGGCCCTTAAGTATGTGTTTTTTTTTCGCAAAATGCAGGTGCCCCCAAAGAAGTCAAGCCCCTGGGCCCCCAAATGATGGAAAATTCCCGGCTACGTTCTTGCTGACATGTTCAACACAATGAAGAATAAACTTGAAAATAAGTCTCCTCTACATCCGGTCTAGCAACTGATTCCCTTATTAATTTTATCAAAACGATTGACCCAATCTATGTTAAATCTGGTGCAATAATTCTTATTGCCTCCTTTGCCTATAATTAATTGAGATTGAGATGTGATTTGCTTTGTTCTTATATTTTATAGTCGTTATTAACAATCTCTATAAGAACGTCTAATTTAATCATCATTCTCGAAAGCAATTGTAACTCTATGGCGAATGCACACGAGGGCATCGAGAAGATGCAAGAAAGATGATTACTAACTTGTCTGTGTGTTATAAGCTTAATAGTAATACCACCATGATTACCGTTACGATCGCTATTTACTGCTCATGTTGATATTACTGCCCATGGTGGATCAGGCAAACTCAAACAATCCCCCTATAGACATGTATCAAGTCACGCATACAACCAGTACGCTCGAATCGCCGCAGTAAAGCACGCATATTGTGAAGTTTACTTCAAAGCATAAGTGAACAACTTTAATGTCATCTGATTAACTCTTTCTCTCCGCAATTATTTACCACATTCTGATGAAATCAACGTTGGTATCGTCAGTTAGGAGAGAAAGAGTTAATACGGCTTAGGACCGTAAAAAATCATAAGAATAAAACTCTTACTTGACTCCTCATTGTCAAAAGAGGCTGAAAAAACATCCGAACAATTCACCTCTGTAAAATATATAAAAAAAAGTGTCCCGCACTAATACTGTTTACTAATGAACCATAAAATTATATAATTAAATAGTACCTTAAATAGATATTTATTTTAACATGCGCTTTGATATGTAAAAGAAAACACAAAACAGCGAATTTGAAAGATAATTTTACAAACGCATTGCTTTTATCAAGGTATTTTAAAACAATTATTTTTATATGCAGAAGTAATGTGGCAGTGATAAATCAAATCTTCTTTCTTTAAAATTTTGTTTTTGACTGTTTTTTTTTTTTAATTTCATGAACTTTAGATAAGGACCCCACCTAACTATAATGAGTTCTTTACATTAGTTTTGGAAAATAAAGTCCATTTGTTGTAATGTTCGTTAACCGTCAGCAATAGAGACACACGACCTATATCTCCAAAATTTGCCCTACAGAATGCCAATTCTGGTAGAGATATTTTACTTTTTAAAAGAATGTGTGAGCCTGACTGAGTCAATAAGAAATAATCCCTTTAATAGACTTGCAATTACAGCGAATGTTCCTATCGAAAAAGTTATTAAAATAAACATTTAAATGTATATTTTTACTAATACAATGAATTAAACTTGGTGGTTTCGCTCATTCAGGCGAGTGTCTAAACATTGAATCTGTCGATCTCGCTCTGCTAGGCTGTGAAGTATTTTATCTAGTTTGAGATTTAGGGTTCTTTTCTCATCTTTTGTTTCTGACAACGCATATCCTTTTGCAACTTGACAATCTGATTCTGCATGTCCTGAAGAGAGTTTTCTTTGCATTTGAGAATTTCTTCCAGATCTTTGATTCTGCTGCCTTCAGTTGTTCTAGACTCTCAATGCTCAAAGAGCCGGCAAGTTTCAGTCGGCGCTCGCAGCAATCTAAGTCTTTCTCTAGGGCGCAAAGGCGCTGAGCTTTCATTGCATTGTCCTCCTGTAGGCACTTAATACATAAAAAGCAATAATCTGTTTTCTGCTGTGACTTACGTAAAAATTTTTAAGCATCGATGTTCACATTCTTAAATGAAACCTGAGTTATTGTAACATAATAGTATTTTATGTACATTTGCCCACTAGCGCGTCAGTGCAACACCGCTAGTGTTTTACGTAATAAACGAATTCCTAATATGTCTTCCCTCTTAAACACTTGTTTGTTATTTGTGTACTACAAATATTCTACATGGTGTCAGACGTGAACTCAAAAAACTGTCCAGACAAAGGTTTTTAGTAATCTAATAATGGCTTCTTTTTATTTTGAGCAACCAATCTTGAATTGGAATGCTATAGATCTGTACCAAGAGTTTTTAAGATTCCAACAGCAGGTGAGCTTTTGTTTCAAAGGACCGTTAGCTGGTGCCGATAGTAAACAAAAAGCCGGATGTTTGGGAATGTGGATAGGTCAACAAGGCCGTGAAGTTTACAATATATATTACTGATAGTGAAGAGGGAGATCCGCAATCGCTATTAAAGAAAATAGAAGACTACATAAGGCCAAGACAAAATAAAAGAGTGTCTAGATTTAGAGCACATCAGAGAAAGCAATTAGAAGGAGAAAGTTTTGATAACTTTGTTAAAGACCTAAAGCTTCTTATTATGGACTGTGAGTATGATAATCCAGATGATATGCTTATTGATTTGATCATTAGTGAAGTCATACAAGATAAGGTACAATTAAGACTACTTGATCAGGGACAGAAGTTGACTCTTAGCAAGGCTATAGAAATTGGACAACAATATGAGATGTCGCAAAGCCAAGTGACAATGTTTGGGGCCAAGAAGTTCTAGCTATCAAGAGACAGTCACAAAATGTACTCAATTAGAAGTCTAAAGACAACTCAGAAAGGCTATGTAATAAATGCGGCAAGAACCACGAAAAAGGAAAATGTCCTACAGCAATAGGAACCACATGCAATTTCTGCAAAAAGAGAAACCACTGGTATGTGCAGAAAAAGACGCAAAGTTAATCTTGTACAAGATGACAGCCATAGTGATGAAAATATTGTACCTACTAGCACTGCCAGTAGCCAGTCTTAGAATGGTAAAGTTGAAAGTATTAATGTCATTGAAGACAAGTGGACTGTAAGACTGGTCGTACATGGAAAGATATTATTTTTCCGAATTGACACTGGTGCAAGGTGTAAAATTCTTGTCAAGTCAGAGTTTGAAAAGCTCAAAGACAAAGTAAAACTTGCTTATTCAGCAAAGTCACTCAAGTCTTACACTAATCATGTTATTAAGACTTTAGGAGCAGTGGTGCTACCTTTGAAGAATAATACAGAAGAGGTGAAAGCAACTTTTGACTACTTTTGAGGTTGTATACCTTAATCAAGAGAACATTTTGAGTGGTGACACAGCAGAATGTTTAGGACTACTACAACGAATAGACAGCATAGAATCCAAGACAGAAGACGAGTTACAAAGAGAGTTTCCTGAAATGCTGAAAACAACTGGAACACTGCCAGGAGAATACAAGATTCAGCTAGAGGAAAATGCTAAAGGAGTTATCCATCCGCCACGTCGCTTAGCAGAATCGTTACGCCAGAAAGTTAAAGAAAAACTTAAAGAAATGCAGGCTGATTGATTTATTACTCCAGTAAATGAACCTACTGAATGGGTTAGCTCTATGGTCGTTTCGTTCAGGAATGACAAAGTGAGAATATGCATTGATCCAAAAGATCTCAATAAAGAACATCACCCGATGAAAACTATTGAAGATGTGATCACTAACATTCCAGGTTCGAAGATATTCTCAGTTCTCGATGCCAAGTCAGGATTTATGCAAATAAAGCTTGAAAGAGAATCTTCTTTTCTCACAACTTTTAACACACCTCTGGGAAGGTTTAGATGGTTACGATTACCTTTTGGAATCAAATCAGCGCCAGAAATTTACCAGATAATTATGGATGAAATGCTTCAAGGTATTAAAGGAGCTTATGCCATCATAGACGGCACTCTTATAGCTGGTAGAGATGTTGATCATCATGATCACATATTGAAACAAGTCATGCAAAAAGCAACGGAGTTCAATCTAAAGCTGAACTATGTCAAGTGCAAGATAAGGCAAAACAGAGTACCTTATATGGGCCATATCTTGTCTGAGAAAGGTTTAGAACCAGATCCAGCAAAGATAAAGGCAATTATTGACATGCCAGCTCCTCAAGACAAAGATGGAATCAGAAGATTTCTAGGTTTAATTCAGTACCTTGCAAAATTTATTCCTTATCTAAGTCAAGCAGATGCTCCAATAAGAGAGCTGCTAAAAGATGATGTAGAATATGGAATCATGAACAAAACAATAGTTTTAAAGAGTTGAAACATCTTTGTACAAACCCTCCATTTTGGCATATTATGATGTCAACAAGAACGTAGAGATAGAATGTGATGCAAGTAAAGATGGACTGGGAGCAGTATTACTCCAGGAAGGTCGTATAATTGCATACGCATCAAGAGCTCTCACAGATACAGAGACAAGATATGCTCAAATTGAGAAGGAAATGCTCTCAATTGCATATAGTACAAGCAAATTTCACTGCTACATATTTGGTAAGGAAGTAACAGTCTATAATGATCACAAACCTCTGGAGAAAATTTTCAAGAAACCGTTATTGTCATCTCCAATGAGAATACAGAAGATGCTAATGAGACGACAGTGGTATGATCTGAAAGTCTGTTAAAGAAAAGGCAAGGAAATGTTCATCTCCGATACACTTTCTCGTGCACATCTACCAAATACTGATATTTAGACATGTTAATTTACAGATGATTCAGTACATATGATCTCTGTAAGTGATTCGAAATACAGTGAAATTCAAGTTGTACAAGTAAGGAACTTTCAATGCTTCGAGAAATAATTATGACTGGTTGGCCAGGCACAAGAAGCGAGACTCCAATTGAAGTCAGGCCATATTGGGATTCAAGAGACCAGTTATCAACTTCGGATGGTATCATATACAAAGGTCTGAGAATTGTAATGTCACCAAGCCTACGTATATACATGCTAAATCTGATTCACAAATCTCACATAGGAATAGTGAAGTGTAAGCAGAGAAGTCATGTTTTGGCCAGGCATGCATGCAGATATTGCAGTAACAGTTAGGGATTGTAGCAGGTGTGCTAATTATCAGAATCAAAATGTGTCAGAACCGCTAATGCCTACCAAGACACCAGATCTTCAATACAGCATGGTTGGATGTTGATGAAAGTTTATTGATGTCAAAGAACTGTCACAGGAAACTACATCAGATATCATCGAAGCAATGAAGAGTATACCTAGAAGACTAAGGTCAGACAGCGGGCCACAGTTCGCTTCTAGAGAAATCCTGAATTTCTGTAAGTCAAACGGAATAGAGCATGAAATGTCGAATCCTCATTTTCAGAGCTTAAATGACGAGGCTGAAAGAGCTATTCAGACAGTGAAGAAACTGTGGATGAAAAGCGAAGACAAATTTCTGTCGCTATTAGACCACAGAGCTACTCCACTGACCAATATTAATTTGTCGCCATCACAATTACTCATGGAACGCCGACCCAGAAATCTGTTACCTTCGAGCGAGGAAATACTAACCCCTAAGACACCTGATCTTAAGGTGGTGAAGAAACACTTTTCCACACTAAGAGTCATAATCCACTACAAGAAGGAACGGCAGTCAGGATGCAACTTAATTCTAAGTGGAAACCAGGAACAATAGTTTCGAAACATCCTAAGCCTAGATCATATAATGTCAAAAGTGGAAATCAGGTCTACAGAAGAAACAGAAAACACATCGAATGTCTTCTGAGAAAACAAATAGATTTGACAATACCTATGACTTTCCAGATTACATGTCAGAACAACTGGAGCCACAACATCTAGAGAGTCCAAGATTACAAACTACGCTAGATATGGAGCCGCCACTACACACTGCTTCTTCTAACACCTCTAGACCTCATTAACCTTACGGGACACGATCAGGCAGAGTAGTTAACAAACCCAAGAGACTTGATTTGTGAATTGACTTTTTAGTCGACTAGTTTAGTTCGTTAGTTATTCTGATAAATAGATTTTCTAAATCAATTATTATATGTACATTTGCACACTAGCGCGTCAATGCAACACCGCTAGTGTTTTACGTAATAAATGAATTCCTAATATGTCTTCCCTCTTAAACACTAGTTTTTTATTTGTGTATTACAAATATTCTACAGTTATTACAAAAAATGTATTTAATACATAATGAGGGCTAGCCTCTCTTAGTGGTTTCATCTTTATGAAAAAAAAAGGTGTGTTTAATTTAAAACTATATCAGTTCGCTTCTAGAAAACACATTTTGCATTTTTTTATATATTTTTTGGCATATGGGTGTGTCAGACAAATTTAATACATGTTTATCTCTTTTCGTTAGCAGGTGAGAAAAAGTAATAATTAAAAAAAAAAGTGAAAAAATAAAAAGACAACTAACCTTTTGAATCAATAATAGGTACTCTTTTAAGTAGAATAGTAGTATTCCTTTCATTATTAAACATTATATTACAACTTAAGGAATAGTTATGATGTTGTAAATGTTCTGTTTCTTTCAGATATATACCGAACGAACGTTGATCTTTTACCAAATCTTTGCCAAAGGTTATTCCATTATTAAAAGGGAACGAATGATTCTGTGGAAATCAAATATAATAGCAGTGAAAATTTAAACTATTAACAAATGTATTAAAATGAAAAATATGAACATAAATGGTTAATATGGTGTAAGTAATCTTCTTGTTATTTACCTTTTTTTTACAACAGATATATTTCTTTTTTTTTTGGTCTAATTCTCTTATTTTATTGTTGTCATTGTGATAAATCTTTTTGTCTGACATTATTCATTTCTTGTTTGTCTCTCTCCTAACTCTCTCTCTCTCTCTCTCTCTCTCTATCTTGTTATCACTCTTTATTTAAATTTATTATCATCATCTTTGCCTTTGGTCCCTTCTGGGACAGAGCCACCGACCAGCTTCCTTCATGTATCTCGGTTCTGGGAGAGTCTCTCCAACTGCCGTCATGTCTTGCCTATCTGCTTCCTAATCGCCTCGCCATGTATTCCTGGGACGTCCCTTTTCCTATTTCCTTGAGGGTTCCAGGTTAGGGCTTGCCTTGTTATGTTGGATGCTGGCTTGCGCAGGGTGTGACCTATCCATCTCCAGCGTCTCTGAAGAATTTATCTACTTCAATGGGCTGCTTTTTTGTTCTTTGCCATATTTTCTCATTCAGGATCTCGCCTGGCCAGCGGATACGTATCTTCTTCCTCCTCCAATTTCACCCTTTATATTTTCAAGTTTTTTATTTTCTTTCTTTCTCAATATTTGATGAGGCCAAACGTCTAGGTTCATTATTTTCAGTCATCCCCATTTCTCCCCCATCTCTTCCTCAATGCTTATCTTCTATTTGTGTTTTAAGTTTTCCATATTGGATCTTTGATTTTTTTTTCTCTGAACTATTATTTATATCTATGTAGTATCTCTCATATACAATATCTCTCGCAAAGCCTCTCCTATCTCGCTAAACGTTTTAACCAATTAAATTAACCTATATAAATAGATTGCAATCCATTTCCGTTTCTGGCAATGATACCAGCCATAATTTTGTACGGTAGCCATGGTAAACTATTTCTATCAAAAAGTAAGAGATCTCTTTCAGATCTTGCGAGATATGGGGCAGACGATGTTAAGGTCATCTGTTTCTTTGGCCTATGGTTAACAAGCAGGGTGTTATGGGGCCAGCACAACTTTACTTTCCAATACTTATGTCAGGTACCCCTTAGAAATGAGTGGAATCAGAAGCGCCCACAAAATACCGAAATTAAAAATTCTAGTCTCGCCGAGATTCAAACCCAGGACCCCAGGTTTGGAATCCGAGAGCTTACCCACTCTGCCACCACGTCTCTTATATTTATACTCTACTTAAAGTTGAGTACTTACAACAAATGTGTCCAGGTTGTCATTGAGACTGGCAATTAATGATGGCTTAAATGCATTGATCTGGAACAGTCTCACTTGCAATTTTGAAATTAGTTTCAAATCGAAATTAGGAAAGAGCTCCAGAGTACATTTCATGACGTCATTGGAGCACAAACTTATAGTGCCAGATATAACTGAAATACAAAAGAACGAAAGTAAAAAAAAAAGTTTAAAAGCGACGTAAAAAAATAATTCGTCTTTTAAATTCACTCAAACATTTGTATGTATATTCTGTTAGGCTAGTGCTATTGCTTTAAAAGAAATCAAACACATTTAACAAAATATATACATTTATAACGACCGCAGTGGGGCCCGCATTTCATAGGACACGCAATTTATAGAACCCGCTCTAATTTAAAGTGTAAAAATTATTAAATTAAGCCATTTTAGTACTTACAACAGATTCCCCGCTCCATCCTGTCGATTTAACATATCTATAATTATTTGTCTGTTAAGCTATTGCTTTAAAAGAAATCAAACACATTTTTAACAAAATATAGTCATTTATTACGCTGTTAACCATCAAGCTGTAAGGGAAATAAGTCTTTGGCATATGGTTGAACACAATCTTCAATTACAAACACAATAGCACACTACAGACTGAAAAGATAAAATATAATTTTTAAAAAGTCAAAGAACAAAACTCCACTTGTCTCTCTAACCTTGCTATGCTTTTTTTTTCCACCACAATTGTTCACAAATACTCGTATTAAAGGTCTTTTGCAAGTCAATGGATTTTTTTTCTAAAGAATGAATTATTATATTCGCGCTCTAAAAACTTTCTCTTTGACTATTAAATACATAAATAATTGGAGTTTTAAATATGGTTCTAATTTTTCGCATTATAAAATAAGTAAAGAGAATGCGTTACAAAAGTTATTAATGGAGCTAAAAATAGCATGGGATCTTCCTTATTTACTCGTTGTTGTTGTTGTCTGACCTAATTCTTTGAGAAATAATATATAGATAGCCAACAACAACAACAACCAAAAAAAAACACACTTATAACAGAAGTAACAAAGAAAGTAGAAAAAAAAAAATAATTAATACTACCAATCGTCTTATATACAACTTACGGAAGGTGAAGAAGGTAATATATGTAAGATATGATTCTTTTTTTTTAAAGATCGACATAGTTATATTTACGATTTCTCTAAAGGCCACTTAATACACATTTCAGACCACACAAATAAATAGTAAAAAATAATAAATACTAATATTATTTAAGACCAATATTTTATTGGAGAAATCTGGTTTACCCATTGTACGTTTCAACAGGCCACGACCCAAATCCGAGAGTGGGTACATGAACGATGGTTGAAATCCTGGGATGAGTCCAAAAATGCCAGGGGAGTCTGGCAGCACATGCGCCACCCAGATCGAGGAGACCCGTGGTGGAGGCTAAAACGGTCGGAGCAGACCACAATTGCACAGTGGCGTACGGGACACTGTCCCATAGGTGCGTATTTCGCACGGTTCCGGCCAAATTTTGATGCCCGTTGCCGACACTGCGGGGATTCAGAAGAGACGGTGGTGCACGTCTTGCAAGAGTGTCCGCAGCTCCGCGAGCTGCGGGGAGACGTATCCGGTGAGCAACTCACTTTGTATGGAAGCTTTGAGGCACTACGCCGCACAGCAGAGTTCATTTCCAGGGCAGTACCGGAGACCTGAGGTCTCCCTGCCCTGTTTTTCATTTGGAGTTCATCTCAGGTTTACCCATTAGGAGAAAACAAGACCCCTTTAGTGAAGAAAAATTTAAGAAACTAGAACAGAAACAAAATAGTGACATTCACAAGAAACTAATATTCAATATTGATTAGAGAAACACGTTTAAAAATAATTGTTTATCTCTTATCGACCTAAGTCACTACACATTTTTTCTCAACTATTCTTATCTGCGTAATAGCGGCGTAAGCTATGCCGCCGGTCGACTAGTAAATAAATAAATATTTTCCACGCAAAGTGTAAAATTTGAAAAAAAAAAATTATATAAATTGCATCCATAGAAATAAATAAATATAGACTGGTCGTTAAAAGAGTTTTATGAAACTAAAATTTGTGACTTGCAATTTTGTATACTTTATTTATGTCTATGAGTTTTGATTAATCTTTAAGACTAAAGATCGTGCATTTTTTTTTTTAATTTTCCTTTTTCCAGTCTATATTTTTTTATGTCTATGATTGATTGCATCATACTCACCTAAAGGACTTAGATATAATCCTAAGGCAATAACATTTTGAGGCATTATTTTTTGTTTTTGTTTCTGATAGCCGTCTTTCGTCAAAGCGAAAATTCATTTGCTTAAAAAACAACTCTGCACTGAGAGGAAAGATAATGAGTGACGTATAACTTTGTTATGAGTGACATATTGTTTTTTTTTTAAAGCGGTCACTTTATGAAGGTGGTAAATTTGTTTAAACATTCCAATGTCACTCATAAAAGAAACAACATTTGATGTGCTCGGACAATGATTGCATTCACGTGGTCCATTGGTTCACAGAATAGTAGTATCTATCTAGTTATCTATCAATCAATCAATCAATCTATTTCTCTCTCTCTCTCTCTCTCTCTCTCTCTCTCTCTCTCTCTTTCTCTCTCTCTGTATATATATGTATACGCTATATAGCGTTTTTTTTTTTTTGTGAAGGCACGCACTGGTACCGTTTTGAAAAAAAAATACTTTTTTTTCTATTTTAACGTATATTATTAATTTTTACTTGTTAAAAGTTAGGCAATCAACTACTTAGTACGGGCACTCAATCCATGTGTACCTACAACATTAAAAAAATCATATATATATATATATATATATATATATATATATATATATATATCAAGATGTTTCCCGCTTATAGCGTATTGACCTAAATCTAATTTCGTATTGAAAACAATGGCCTGTTTATAGATCCATATTACGAAGCGAGCGATATGAAGAATAGAGTTGCACTCATGCACAGTCCAGCGCGCAAAACGTACGACCAGGCATCCATCCATTGTGAAGGGTGAATACTACTTATTCTCCCCTGAGGTAACTCTATCCGAATAAATAAAAGGATCATCTTTCCTTTACCTCTTGTTCTTCTCGTCCTAACTCTCGAGCAATGAATATAATTATATATAGAGATGTACATATCTCTCTAATTAGTTTGTTAGCCCTCTGTAAACTTGGACCCCATTTAAATTGTGTAAACCTCTTTAAATTACTATATTAACTGTTTCAGAACCTTTTAGTGTAGCATTTGTGCAAGCAGTAGCGGCCTTAGGGGGTGGCAAGTGGGGCAACCGCCCCAGGCCCCCTCGCCTGAGGGGGGCCCCGCGCTGGGAGATTTTATTGTCACCAACTTCGAAAAATAAACGAGTGATCATAAACAAGGACTTGTTACTCAATATTTTCCCAGCATATTTATTATATCAATTGCCATTTAATCTCTTAACATACATTTCCGCTTCGAAATACCGTTCAGTTTCGGTAAAGACAGCCAAATCTAAGAGGCTATCATCGTTTAACAGTTCACAATAAAAACACATACGTTGAAGCAACCAAGCCAAATCGTTTATTTAGTAGTATAAAAATAACGACGTCTAATCGGATTTTATTAGGAAAATGCGTAGTGATAAAGTTTAAACTACTCTTTGCATTATGAAAAATTGTATATGAAAGAGTCATTTGTAGTAACATAAATGCAACTTTTGACTAATTGTTTGTTTTTTTTTACCGTCACACCGGTACAGCACTGAAAATAAGTAAACAATTATACATAGTATTCTCGACTGTCGCTGGCGAGACGTTCTAAGACCGCACGCGAAGGTCAGATTTTCGCAGTAGGCAATTTAATTTCATTAGAGTATAATATTTTCGGATAGAAACTGTATAACCAGTTGATGTGCTTGTTCAGCTTTTTCGGCAAATCAGCTTCCAAAAAGTTTGGCGATGAATTATTAAGTTTACTTTTTGCAATTGGCTACTGTGCAAAGACATAGTGCCAATTGGAAAATCCGTGTCAACGTGTTGAAAAAAAAAACGCGGTAGTATTCCCGAAAGGGGAAAAGACGCTATTAATTTTGTGTGGTATGTCTGTCCGTTCGTCCGTCCCGTTTAGATCTCTTAAACTAGAAAAGTTATTGAAAATCCGACATCATAATATTTTAGACCATTCAAAGTTCTGATGCAACGGCTACTTTTTTTCTTTTCTTAAACCGAAAAATCTAATTTTTAAATCACTTATGCAAGCAGTTTCGTTCAGAAAAATATATTACTTTTACAATTATTCATTATTAATAGTAACAAATACTGGATGCTCTTTAATATTGGAGATGACTAAATGCACCTTTTTAAATAGGTTTATGCAAGAGGTTGTTTTTTTTTCAAAATTTTTCTTTTACATTTTTATTGCTAAATTAAGTGAGTTATGTTATACTAACTATTACATTTACACAGAGAAAAAATCTATTTTGTATACATATAAGTTTGACATAATTTAAAACAACATTTAATAAGTAGTTTTTCATATTATCGCGTGTCATAATCTGGTAGAAGCAGATATCGAACTTCACATTCACTTTCACCGATCCTTTGGTCTGCTGTACCGCTGGGGCACCACACAAGATCTGTAAACATTGTTTCTGCATTCTACTCTGTTATTTGACTTTGATAGTATTTCATTCTGATATTCTTTCTGAACATATTGTAACCTGCCTTTTTACCTGCCTGGGTGGACCACTTCGGGAGCCGATATTGAGCTTGTGTTTCCACACAAATTGTATTTGTAAACTTATTTTTATTTAAAATTTTTTTTTTTAATCTGTGATAAGGCTCTTCCGCAAAAATCGGGTCTTCAAAAGTGAATGGACCACTGTAGCTCCTATAGCACACTTTATTCTTAAAGAATATCTTATTGGCTTCAATTTGCAGAGTGAAAGCGGCGACATAATATTAGTAGTGGCGAGTGTTTTCCTTTTTTATTGGCATCTGTTAATGTAGAACAATTAAAATACAGTATATAATGTACTTTAGCGGCGAATAGTAAACCAGCAGTACCTACGTAATGTTCTATGTTTTGTTACAAAAATAAGGCCCTCAGCTTTGAGGCGGACATACTGTATTATCATTGCTACAGCGTTAGAGACGGATATTAGCCCGTTAGCGAGATGTGGTACGATATATATATATATATATATATATATATATATATATATATATATATATGTATATATAGTCTACCTTTGCGACTAAGGGCCCCGCACATGACGCTCGCCCAGGGCCCCGCGCACTGCTAGGGCCGCCCCTGTGTGCAAGTGTTGGTTAAATATAAAGTACACCAGACCTCATAAAACGGCCACAAAATAACTAAGCTTGTCACAGAAGCTAGAGCAGTTTGAATGGCAATCAGTTCTAAAAAGAGACAAATACTCGTTGTGGTAAAGATAGTACAATATGTTGCATACTATTGATTGGCCTAACATAAGAAGTTTTATTCAAATGATTAGAGAATGGAGTATCCATTAAATTTATAAAAACCCACTTAAGCTTGCTATTGTTGCCACAATCATCCTGTGGAAAATCTGTAGGATTAAAAGCGATAAAAATTGCAGATTGTCATAAAGTAATCTAAAAATAAGTTAATTTAGGAAAAAAAGTGTAATGCTTTATCGGAGTTTATCCTATACTCTTAAGCGAGCAATTCTTGCATGAATGTATGTATGTATACATATTTATATATGAATTTTGTTTCGAAAACGGCTCTAACAATTATGTTTAAAATTTCAAGTTATGTGCATATTAGTGAGAAAAAAAAATTCAATTCAACTCATTGGCCTAATCGGGAAAACTCGAGATCGACAGTTATATCGGTTTGAATATGCCTCATTATCGAAAAATTAATTTTGGCTATAATGTCTTATTAATGAAAATTTTCCTTGACGTAACGGGGAAAACTCACTATGCTTACAACAGTACACTAAAATATTTCTTTGCAAACAAGAACAAGTTTTAAAGAATCACTTGACCTAATTAAACATTTGCGCACCATCTTATTGTAGATTGATATTATTATAGAACTATGAAAGAAAAGTTATGAAATTAAATGTACCGATGTATGATTAGTTATTGTGTTTTAAGTGATAAATAAAATGTTTACACTTTATTTGCATAGAGCGGTGTAGTTACCTTTTACTTTTGGTGTTTTTTTTTGCTGGTGATCTCCAGCTGTCTGGTTCTGAGGCCGCATGCAGCCAGGTGCTCTCTTCTATTTCAGCTAAGGCAAGTTGGCGCCTAAGCTGGTCTTTTAAGCGTTTCTGTGTTTTGTCGACCACTTTTTTGGCAAACCAAAAAAAAAAGACTTACTTTGGCATGCGTTCGTCTGAGATTCGTCTCCCATACAGGATACTGCTCTGTCCAGCGTAACTGTCGGACTTAAAGAATTCACTCTATACAAAGGCCGCAAACACACATTCGAGACCAAAATAAAATCTGCCGAGAACAGACGCGGACGCGAAAAGAAAATCTTAATCGACCACAGGCGGAATATGGTTATGCTTGCCCTGGTTGCACCAAAATATATAGGTCACAGCTGGAGTTGCGTGGCCTTATTAATTTTTGGACTCGAAGACAAGCCATATTATTATTTTTTTTCCTGGTTATTTATTAACATGTGTTCATGCTTCGGTGTCTACTGTCCTGTACCAAAACAAAGAAAATGGTCATAGCACAGTTTCTCTACGCCTAACTTGCTCACACTGAACATATCTAGCTTTTGGTCAACGAATTTGCGTACGCTGCAGCCATGGGCGCCCGAAGGATTTTTTACAGAGGGGTGTAAGTTACCACGTATGGTTTTAAGTCGTAGCTTCAACTTTTATTACAGAGAATATTAAAGAAAGGAATTGGTGCACCCTCGCTCTTGTTTCATGAAATAAAAAAAAATAGATACTAAATGGAAAATAAAAACTATTTACTATTTATCAGTGCGGTCCATGTCTCCCAACGGTCAATCAAACAAACAATATAGCGGTACCAAAACTGACAATAACTTTCTTACTAAAATTCTTCTCATCGTGATGGATAAGCCGACGATTAACGCGTATTTGGTAGTTCATTTATTGTTACGTACGTTGCAACAAGGAATGTGAAGTCGTGTTCTGCAATAATCCCAAAATGCAAACATGTCAGCAGCACCAACTTATTACCAAGTTTTGGTTTGTGTTAGGGTTATTTTATCTTGTGAACTGCAATGGGTACATGTGATGTGCGAAAATTAACTAAATGATTTTTTTTTTTGGGGGGGGGGGGATTCGAATAAGATTGACCCAATTAGAAATTAAACCAATTAGAAATTAGATATTCATTATAAGACATTAGTTAGGCCAGGTTTACATTTAATTTCACATTCAATTTTCAACTATCCTTTGGTCGGATGGACTGCTGGGGCATGTGATGCGATGACTTGTCTTCAGACTGTACTGGAGTTAACTTCGATTACTCAGCAGGCGTTTGAGTTTTAGTGTTCGGGTGTATTCAATGCAGTTAATTATCCAATGCAGACATACAACAAGACACATCGATTTAAACTAGTGAACAGAATGGATGAATTCAGTTGAAGGTTTAAATACTACTTTAATAACGAAATAGGCCACAGTCAAATGTCTCAGTATTCCTAGTAAGAATAAACACGTCTACACCCAAAAAGATCCTAGCGCTAACTGATTTCTTAGTCTCTAACCCAACATATCCCAAACGTCACTAGTCCCGTTCACTATGCGTTCACTATGCGTCTTCTATGGTGCGTCGCTAAATAAGTATAATTAAAGAATTGAGTACCTAACAGGCACCACACAAGTTCTGTCAACTGTCAGGGAAGGTTTGCAGGCAAATTCAACGATGGGTTAACTTACAATAGTTAACAAAAGGATTAGACTTTAACAATTTAATGAAATATGATGAAGCATTAATAACAAATAAATATTGGTATCGTTACATAGGCATTACAATTAAGCAAGTTATTCAAAGTAACAATGTTATCATCAGTAAATATACCACACCTTTCTCACGATAACTAACGATTCCACTCCAAGGACGGAGAGACAACACTCTTTCGCATAGCCCACCCTTGGAACGAAAAGAAAGCCTAGATCTAGCGATGCCGCTACAGCAAAGAACGTTTCAATAACGAGACACGTAACGAAAGATAAGCCTACTTACTAACACTATGTACCTACGTACCGTTACAACGGGAAAACAGGCCATCAAATCAAAACACCAGACCAAACATCAGACCATCAGCTAAAACACCAAAGCTCTTTCTCTCTCATGCGGGAACCAATGATAATGTAAACCCACAAATACACACTATTCTAGACAACAAAACGCACCGAATATAAACTACCTCCTATACACTCAAACACCAATATTAAATACAAAAGAAAACTTCACGCGCGTACGACATCAACCTTTTTTCTCCATTCTTCACTGTCTTTAATATAATTTTCTTATTAACGTATCTTATATAATAAAGACGTTACTTCAAAAAAAGAAGATGATTACGTCTTACTCGTTTAGTTTGATTTTCTTTCTGAAAATAATGATACCTGCCTTTTTACCTGCCTGGGTGGACCACTTCGGGGGCCGATTTTGAGATTGTGTTTCCACACAAACTGTCTTTGTAACCTTGTTCTTTTTATGGAATGTGAATCTGCTTAAAGTCAATGGGTCAAAGTAGTTCTTATCACACACTTTGTTCTCACTAAATGGAGTATATTTTTTTTTCCTTTTAATTTTTTTGTCATTATATTTACTGGAGGCCAATTAAGAAATTAAAGTCGCTCTGACTGGAAGCATCTTGGTAATAAAATTGATCAGCACGATGTTCTGTAAAATAAAAAAAAAACTTTAAAATGTTGGTTTGTAACATGTTTTATATGTGTCGGGTGTTACTTTAGAGTTAAAAATAATCTACTTGTTAGTCCAAACCTCTTGCAGGATGACGGGAGATATCATCGGGCATTTTATGAGACGATCGAACAATAGTACGGCGATCATACCGCACGGCCAGACAGCGATTCATATGGATAATTATGTGTCCAGGGCCGGTCCTAGCAATGCGGAGCCCTATGCGAAACAGATTGCGCGTGGCCTAGTTTGTGTGGGAATAAGAATAATAAGCAAAAAAAAAAAAAATAGACTTCGAATTTTATTCATTTTTTGCTAAGTGAAAATTGATATCTGTACTTTACGAGCCTTGTAACCAAATGCCAGTGACTATAAAAGTAAACAAAGTATTGGAACTTCCGATTAAGGTAAAAATTTGCCCGATTATTGCATTTTATTACATGAAAGCTGACAATGACTTTTTTCTCTTATCGCGCGTAGGATTGGCTTTTTCCGCAATGAAGGAAACCGACAAATGACAAATTTGATTTCCAGGATTTTTTTTGTTTATATTTTGTAATTTAATTTACTTAAAAATTGATTATGAAAGCGCGGAGCCCACTGCGACAGCATAGGTTCCCCTTAAGGGAAAAAGCCGCTATTGGGTTTGTGCAAAATGTCCGTCTGTCCGTCTGTCACACTCGGGGCCCCAAAACTAGAAGAGTTACGAAAAATATTATTTCACCATTAAATGCGGCTTGAAAAGTTTAGGTGCAACGGCTACTTTTAGTTTTTTAAAAGCAAACCGTTTAATTTATAAAATTAATTATGCAAGCGATTTTTTAATAACAAAACACCAATTCTAAAACAATTACGTAAATGTAAGGGAGGAAATAATATTATTAGAAATGCTCTTTACCAATAAATATCACGCACATTTTAAAAAATGAACGTTTAGCAGCGACTTTCCTGTACTAGCGTAAAGCCCGGCAATGACATGATTCTAAACTAATTTATTAAACTTTTTTAAAAAATCAGATTTTTTTAAAAAAAATTGTTTAGTGCCCCCATTAGAATGAAAGAAGCATATTTTTGTGCGTTTTATCTGTTGGTTGGTCTGTCCGTCACGGTTAGATAAAAAAACACTAAAGGCTTTTGAAAATATGATTTAACCTTTACTGTTCCTTTATAAATATTGCGATAGTTTAAGTATCTATAACAGATTGTTCCGGATGTTTATGTCTAGATCTACATTGAAATGTTATAATAAACTAAAACTAATCTTCTATTTTTAAAGTTAATATTGCATTAATTCTAATGATTATCTGGGCTTTTTTTTAAATTTTACGTAAATTTTATCCAAATAATTAATAACTAGTCGACCTGCGGCATAGCATACGCCGCTATTTTCCAGAGCAGGCCTTAGGCACTGCAACATATGCGACCACAGTGGATCCCTCACTTTCTTTGGACCCGTGCAACATTTTAGGTGTATAAATTATTAAATTGAACCATTTTATCACATATAACAGATTTCCCGCGGCCTCTTGACGACCGGCGGCATAGCATACGCCGCTATTTTCCAGGGCAGGCCTTAAGCACTGCAAAGATGCGACCGCAGTGGGTCCCGCACTTTCATTGGACCTATTCCTTTTTCCAGTCTATATTTATTTATGTCTATGGACCCGTGCTAATTTTTAGGTGTATAAATTATTAAATTAAACCATTTTATAGCATATAACAGATTTCCCGTGGCCTCTTGGACTTGATTTACCAGAAGCCCCTGGAAATCTCATGAAATGTTATTAAATATTGGCCTACGAAAAAGTCCTGGAAATCTCCGGAAATTATTAAATGTCGATCTAGATTAGTTTCAAGAGTCTTACGACACAATAGGCCTATAATCTCTTCCGGCTTCCTCTTTTTTAACATCCCTTCCATTCACTACACAAATTCATAAGAGAGAATTTTATTAAACAAATATTTGTGCATTGTACTTCATTTTATGTCTATAAATTGTGGTTAATCTCTAAGACTGAGGATCATGCAATTTATATTTTTTTTCATAATTTAGAAATCATAATTCAATAGTAGATATATATATATACATGTGTTTTCTAGTTTTCTAGTTACACGAAGTTACCTCCTTTTTCCGGTCTATATTTATTTATGTCTATGCTATTTTGTGAATGAAATAGTGCGGATTGGGTCCATTCACACCGTGGTGCGTACGCCATGGGATCTTCCCTATTTACTTGTTGTTGCTTGCTTGTTGTTGTTTGAACTTTTGTGTGTTTGACCTCAGACTTAGAGGAATATATATATAAGATAATATTTAATAAGATATACATTAAGAGTACTAAATCAGAAGTTTAGTTTATGTAGATCTACATCTCTACAGATCAATGCTGAAAGATTTTTTAAAATCGCTCGTGTTACATACTGTATATATCAGGCTTTTAGTTTGTAACCAGTTAGTTATTTAGTTAAGAGAAATGACTTGTCGTGCGGTTAGCGTGCTGAACTGATTATCTCGACGCTACCAGGTTATGTGTCTGTTTGTTTTACATGTTTCGAATGTTTCTTCAGAGTTAAAGATAGTTTACTTCCTAGTTCAAACCTTCCTCAGGAGGGGATGGGAATATGCAGAAATTGAGCCAAGGACCAACGATAAATCGAACTACAGTCTAGTGCGCAAACATCAAGATAAGGCAGGTTTATACTCTGTCGTCCAGCGAGAAGTTAATTATTTTTGATTTAGAAGGAACATCCGAAACATCTTGCGAATAAGCGGATCTGACAGGGATCCGACTCCGACGGGGGCCGCCTCTGAGTTTGTGTATCACACAAACTTTCTTTGTAATCTTGTTTTTTTTTTTCATTGTTGTGGTGTGTCGTACTATTTTGGAGTGTGCGAATTTAATTGAATTTTTTTATTGTTAATAAGACTGAGTTATTTATATTTTTACAGGGATGAGGTGTGCAATGCCAAAGAGACCGGTCACCGTCAAGAAGATCTGATATATAAATGAAATAAATTAGTTATATAAGAGATATAAATATATATATACATTTTCAAAGCATGTTTTCTTATTGTCTTTTGTGTTTATTTATTGATTGAAAAAATAGACCACTCCAAATTTAAGTTTAAATGGTAACAAAAAACAAAATTTCTAAAAAAAAACTATTTTATTACAAATACTGATATTGTCCTAAATATTTATAATAGTTTTAAACATTGCAGAGCTATGTATAATATAGTATTGTGTTGTCTTGCATCCAAAAAACATAAAATGTATTCTTATCCTCCGTTCTTCAATCTAATAGTGATATTTAACACACACTCATAGTTAGTTGTAATACAGATCAAGATGTGTACTAATAAATTTTTAACTGCATGCTTACGTAACAACAAAAATTATCCATGTTAATGAAAATTATAAAAAAAGATGCAGGTGAAATAACGTTTTTGATTAAATTTAGCAACTGAGCTCATTAGAAAAAATATCTTTTGAAGTTCTAAAATACATTGACAACTGAATATGTTTAATTATAAAAAAAAAACATTATTTCCATTGATTTATGTGCAGAAAAATTCAGACAAATTAAATAAGTTATTTAAGAGTTTCAGTATTTTATGTCCTAATAGCCAATCATGTCTTTTAGTTAGAAATAAGCATGTTTTCTGATTTTTTTTTTTACTAAACTCATTTTTTTAATTTTCACTTTTGTTTTCAAATTCTAGATTTGAAATATACAGCAGAGACATTGAAATAAATCAAGGTCCATCAAGTACTGAAGACTTTTGAAATGTGTTCAGGTCCATGAAGTTAGGGTCTACAGTAGAAATTTTGAAACACATTCAGGCCCATCAAGTACTGTAGAGATTTTGAACAAGTACAGGTCCATCAAGTACGGCATATATTTTGAAATACGTTCAAGTGAATCAAGTATTGTAGAAAATTTGAGTTAGGCTAAGGTATCTCAGGTATGGCAGACATTTTAAAATAAGGTTGGGTCCATCAAATATTGTAGATATTTTGAAATAGGTTACGGTCCATCAAGTATTGCGAACATTGAATGAAAAGAATAAAATGGAGAGTGGTCATAATAAATCTTGTACACTTATGTTCCACGCCCAGTTTTGTCGCTTCTGATGTAGTAGAGCTCACCCCTGTTGTAGTCATCATCTCACATAACGGCCTTCTTCCCTTTTTTCTTTTAGTCGTCAAAGCTAAAGAGAAAAAAAATATGATACGATTTTGTGTTCTGACTTCTTACAATTTATGGAATATCTAATCTATTTTTATGAGACTATTGATGGTACATTTCGATAAAATATATATAAAAAGCAAAGAAAATATTCTTTAAATTATTAAGCAGCCGTTAAGGTAGAGCTTTTCGTAAGCAATCTATGCCAAATTTACATATTTTTATTACAAGGTCTTCGGGACTCGCAAAGACCTTCCTTCATAGAACATTAACAATAATAAAAAAAAAGAGAAGAGACAGACAGGGAAAGTGAAATGAAGGCAACATTGAAAGAGGCAAAAGACAGAGAAGAAAGCAGAAAAACAGTAGACAAATTTGTTTATGGCAACTTTATGGTGTCCCGACTGTTTAACAGACTATAGGAAAGGTAAAGATAAAGTAAATTAATATTATAACTAAAGAAATGATGGGGCACAAGGGAAGATAATTTGCCTTTTGATATGATTTTAAAGTGAGTAAATTGTCCCCTTCAGATCTTGCGATCTATGGGGCAGATGATGTTAAGGTCATCTGGGGTTTTTTTTTGGCCAACGATTAACGAGCAGGGTTTTATGTGGCCAACACAACGATCAAACGCCTAAACTTTCCGCAACTTAAGTCAGGTACCTATTAGAGTTGGGTAGACTCAGGCGCGCCCTAAAAATCCCGAAATTAAAAATCCCAGTCTTCACCGAGATTCGAGCCCAGGACCTCAGATTCGGAAGCCAAGCGCTTAACAATTCGACCACCGCGCCCCCGATTTGATTTTAAGCTTTTAGAAAGTATGTTAAGCAAAGCAGTGCGCTTTCAGATGTGCAGATCTCCTTGTCTTGAAGCCAAGCGGGACTTTATCTTAAGTGACAAAGCTTAGCTTTTAAAAAACAAGCCTCGACAGCTCATTACATCTCCACACGTGAAAGTTCCCCTTTCAGACCAAGTGGTCTATAGGGTAGATGATGTAAAGGTCATCTGATTCTGTGGCCTACGGTTAAAGAGGGTGTCATGTGGCCAGCACAACGACCAACCGCCTTTACTTTTCCCCAACTAATGTCAGGTACCCATTAGAGCTGGGTGGACTCAAGGGCGCCCGAAAATCCCGAAATAAAAATCCCAGCCTTCACCAGGATTAGAACCCGGGACCTCCAGTACGGAAGCCAAGCGCTTTACCGCTCAGCCACCGCGCCCTCCCACACGTGAAACGTTGTTGTAATAGTTGTTGTCTTTTTGCCTCTGTAATTTTGTTTGCACATTCACATACAATTCTTCATTTGGCTCATTAAATATTATGATTAAGCTTCAAAGGCTTTGTTTTTTTGTTATCAGGAAATGTTTTATTTGGTTTAGAATTAAAGGTTTGGTTTGGTTTTTGGTTTTAGGCACATCGGCACAGTTTAGGCCATGCCCCTTAAATTAAAGGCAAATGCACGCTCTTTCTATATACCATTTTGTTGATTTTTTTTTTGTATTTAAATTAAATATTAATTTATTTAATGAGGTCAAATTAACGATGATATCGTCGATTAGGAGAGAAAGAGTTAACACTCAGCGTACCTTCGTGGCCACCATTATCTTTGTCAGGGGAAATTATATCTATCTCCAACAGTGTCGTTGTTTCGATTTTCTTTTTAGTCGTCAGGCCTAAAAATAGACAAATTAATATGTTCGATTTATGTGCGTTTCCCTTCAGAGACGCTGGAGATGGATAGGTCACACCCTGCGCAAACCGGCATCCAACATAACAAGGCAAGCCCTAACCTGGAACCCCCAGGGAAAGAGGAATAGAGGACGGCCCAGGAACACATGGCGCCGAGATCTGGAAACAGAAGCCAAGCAGATGGGCAAGACATGGGGACAGTTGGAGAGACTCGCCCAGAACCGAGATGCCTGGAGAAAGCTGGTTGGTGGCCTATGCCCCAGTAGGGACCACAGGCAGAGATGAGATGAGATGATATGTGCGTTTCATTTAATCTAGACCCATTTGGCATGCAATATAGTAATAAATATTTCCGAGCATTTGTTTTGTTAACCAAAGGAACCAGACGTGAAATACTGGCAAGATATGCAGTCCACGACAACAGTTGTAAAGTTTAAAACAATTAGATAAAGATATATCACACAAATCTGCTCATTGGTAATGTGGACGTTTTTTAGGACTCCAATTACAGAATTAGAAAAAAGGATTCTAGTCATGGGATTAGCTGGGGGTGGGGAGGGATCTTGGGGCTCAATTCCCCGACCCAAAAT
>JADKLZ010081101.1:153461-172536 GCA_021533235.1 Biomphalaria straminea | reverse complement strand
GTACTGTATTGTAATTGTTCTGCATAAACTTCATTAAGAAAATTCATTCAACTTAAAAAAAAGTTTAAAAATTACTCCAATAGCCATAGCGTTATTGGAAAAACAAACACATAGGCGGAGGCTACCAAACGAAATATTTTATTTCGTAATATTTTATTTCGTATATTGACATCGACATGAAATCGGATTTTTTTTAGGAAAATGTGTGATGATCAAGTATGTGACAACAATATATCCGATCGCTGGGCTCCCCTCATGCGAGTGGTTGGGGCGGATGTCCTTCTTGCCACCCCCCTAAGGCTGCTACTGGCCACGAATAAAGCTGTATGATATACAGCGAATTCCAGTATAACAGATCCAATAGTTATTCTTAATAATGCTAGAATGATCCATTATTCGGCTTGACTAGGGTGGGGCTACAAAACAGCGTGACGCATTGGTTAAACCTATGATAACGCAGCCACAATGAATGGCCGTTTGTCTGGCCTGGGGATACTTCTGTTAGGCATAAATCCTAAAGCAATATTTCTGAACTGTGATAATCACTCTTTTAACCTGGCAGCCTTTCATTCTGCTGAGATAGATCCAACAATTGTAACCATTTTGGAACTGTACATGAATTTGTTCAGCTTTTTTTTTTTTCAAATTAACCCCAGAGATCTTTCCTTTTATTAATTTATTATCAAATTCTTCCTTTTAAAGTTCTGAATGCTGATATCTACTAGGAACTTTAACGATTCGACCACTTATGATTGTCTTGACTGGCACAACAGGTTCTATAAACGTTAGTCTTTAACTGTCTGTTTCGTTTGTTCTTACAGTTTACTGTTCGTTGCCTTAAACGTTATCATAGTACCCAGAGATATCTTCATCAAAACTCGTGTTCAAAAAGCTTTGATTTCTTCTGTATGTTTTCCCATCGTTTGTTTATGATGTAGGATCTGGGTGAGGATTGTTTTTTTTTATGACAACTGCTTTCTGCCATGTTTGTCCTAAACAAATTCTCACTTTCTCTCCGACAGAGTAATCTTTAGGTAGTCTTGCTTTTGCATCGTATTTACTTTTGCTTTTCATCTGTCGTTCTTTGAGTAATGTCTTTGCATATTCAGTTACCTATAGTTTCAATAGTTTAGTATCAGTTAGAATGATGTCCCTGAGTCTTGTACTTATCAGCAGTTGATGTGCTTATCGAAGTATTTCTGTACACGAGCATAGCAAGATATGGATCTCTCCCGCTTTAGTGTATGTTGAATCTTTCTGCTTTCGCACAAAACTTAAGCAATACATAAATTGAAACCAATTCATGATTTCTGCAAAATGGTGAGTAACGGACAAAACAGGTAACCCAATGCATCGAAAAAGCAAAGGATGGCAGAGAATAGTATGGATTCCCTATAATCAAAACAAACAGAAGAAAGAAATGACTTTATGGGGAGTTGAGTTCTAATGTAGGAGTGTGCTGAACATATTTTATATGGGGATGAAGGACAGATTACAAAGGCTATAAATAGCAACTCGTTTGTTCAATGATGTAATTGATGTACGATCGCTTATTTATCAAGAAACAAACCAGTAATACCATCCACAATAGACATATTGCGGAAACAGGCTTTATATGGTAATTACTTGTTGTTTTGAACCTTACAAAGCTATGCATGATTTTAAGACTTGTCTTGCATCCAAAGGACATAAAAAATGAATGCATATCTTCCCTTATTAAATAGTGACATTTAACTCTTTCTCTCCATATTGTCGATATCATCGTTGTTTGGTCCTCAATAAATAAACAAATGTTTGATTATATTAACTTTATTATAAACTTTATTAACTTTTTTATGAAAAGAGCATGCATTCGTTTTTAATTATATATCAATTTAAAACTACGCAGGGGCGTAGCTAGGGTTTCGGGGGCCCGTGGAGACCGACCTTTTTGGGGGCCCTTTGCATTTCGACTTTCGATATATGACATGACATAGTGTACGCAAAACATATATAAGCCCAAGATCAAATTGGTTCAGTATATCAGTAAATTTAACCAAAAAAATCATTAAGAGTAATTTAGACTCTTTTAATGAATAATACCGTTGTTTATTAGCTAAATAATGCACAAATGAAAAATCTCGATTCATATTGCTTCACGTGGTGCATTCTGTGCAGCAAAGACATCTATAACATCAAATACATCGATACCTTCTAGTATTTGTGACTTCACTGACATTAAAGCCATCATAAGCCCTTATTGCGTCATTGTGCTCCTGGGATAGTTTTTTTTTTAGAATGACGAAATGGAAGTGGCCTGAGTTAGCGGTATTCAGAGAATGTTGCAAGGTTTGAGCCTATTGGTGATTGTATTAACAGCTTGTTGATGAAAAGTCCTCGTGCATCAGTGACATCATTGAACAAGAGATTTGCCATTTATTTCATCATACAAACAGTAAAAAATAACACACTTTGTCCTTAGAGTGTCATTATCCAACAGGTGTCTTGGTCCAAGAAGAAACCCAAAGGTATCCATTTTCTTTCCAGCCTTTGTAAATTGTAATCTGTCCTTCATTCCCATATGAAATCTGTCCAGCACTTCTGTCGCAACACGTTTGAATTGCAGTTCTTTTGACAGTCCTACTGAGTCCTACATTAGAACTCAACTTTCCATCAAGTCTTTTCTTTCTTCTGGTTGTTTTGATTACAAAGAGTCCATAGTATTCACTACCTTCTTTTGCTTTTTCGTTGGATTGGGTGATTAGTTTCGTCCGTTTCTCACCATTTTGCAGAAAGCATGAATGAGTTTCAATTTATGTATTGTTTATGCTTTGTGCTAAAGCAGAAAGATTAACATCATACAGGAATAGGAAAGATCCATATCTTATTATGCTCGAGTATAGAAATACTCCGATAAGCATCACAACTGCTGATGAGTAGAAGACTCAGGGACATCATTCCAAATGATCTCAAACTATTAAAACCATCGATAACTTAAAATGCAGACACATTACTCAACGAACGACAGATGAAAAGCAAAGTGAAATACGATGCAAAGGCAAGACTACCTAAAGGTTATTTTGTCGGAAAGAAAGTGAGAGTTAATCTAGGACAAACATAGCAGAAAGCAGTTGTCATAAAAAAAAAAAACATTAATCAGCCAGATCTTACATCATAAACAAACGATGGAAAATCATACAGAAGAAATCAAAGCTTTTTGAACAGAGTTTCGATGAAGATATCTCAGGGTACTATGATACCGATGAAGGCAACGAGCAGTAAACTGTTAGAACAAGCGAAACAGACACTTATAGACCAACGTCTAGAGAACTTGTTGTGCCAGTCAAGACTACCAGAAGTGGTCATATTGTTGAAGTTCTAGTAGATATCAGTCTTAAGAACAATAAAAAGAAGGATGTGATAATAACTTCAAAAGGAAGGATCTCTGGGGTTAATTTGAAAAAAAAAAGGTGAAACAATTCATGTACAGTTACAAAAAAGGTGACAATTGTTGGATCTATGTCAGCAGAATGAAAAGCTGACAGGTTTAGAGGAGAGGTGATTATCACAGTTTAGAAATGTTGCTTTTGGATTTATGCCTAACAGACGTATGCTCAGGCCAGACAGACGGCCACTCATTGTGGCTGCGTTATCATAGGTTTAGATTTTGCGTCACGCTGTTTTGTAGTCCCTCTCTGGTCAACTCGGCATGGGGGAAGTTCCCATAGAAAGGATAACATTTTTTTTTTATTTTACAATGATTGTGAAATTTCCTCTGACGAAAAGACGTACATTTGTTGTTGTTTTTATTCATTTTCTTACCTTTGCAATTCACTCTTTTATCACTCTATAACAACGATTTTTTTTAATTTAGAAAAGCATTTTTCCATTTGATTGCGGAAAGATGAATAGAGGAGTAATAACTCGAGTGTGAAGCTATTTCTGAAATTAAAGAAGCTAAACCCGAATAATGGACAATTCTAGCACTGTTAAGAATAACTATTGGATCTATTGTACCCGATTCATTTAAATCTATTATTAGTAAAGGTAACAAAATACCTGGATTTCTCTGTATACAGGGGCGGCCTAAGCAGTGCGACAGGCCCTGGACCAGTATTTTGTGCGGGGCCCTGAGCCGTAAGGGTAGACTTTATATAAACCGTACCACATCAGGCTAATCTGTCTCTAACGCTGTCATTGGCCTCCAACAATAACAATTCAGTATGTCCGCTTTTAACACTGTGGGCCTTATTTTTATTACCAAACAGAATATTACTTAGGTACTGTTTGCATACAGTTGTATATACTTCGTTGTTATTGTTCTGCATAAAAGATTTTCTTTGAAGTTTAAAAAGTTTAAAAGAAAAATACCCCCATGGCCTCAAGATGTCTATGCACAGAAGCATATAAAAAACTTAGGCGAAAGTTATCAATCCAAAGAGTTTATTTTGTATTCAAACATTGACGTCTAATCTGATTTTATTAGGAAAATGTGTAGTGATCAAGTTTGTTACAATAAAATCTCCGATCGCGGGGCCCCCACAGGCGCTCCACTTGCCACCTCTAAGGCCGCTACTGCTGTATATCATACATTATTATTAGTGGCAACAAAGAGAGTAATACTCTTTGTTTTTTTGCTGCAAGAACATGTTTGATCTCTTTAATCGGCAACAAATCTATTACAGATTTGTATTTTAAAATGTAACACTTACTTTAAAAAAACAACTTTGATCTCTGTGGGAAAAAAAATATTGTAAAACGTCAACAAAGTCAACGTACTAATAGACCTAGATCTAGATTTAGTATTTGATATAAATATAATCCATAAATGTTGAAAAAAAATACACCAGTTGACACTATTTGTCAATCAAATATATTTATTTATGTATTTACAGACACCCATTTGGGGGCCCGCCCTAGGTGGGGGCCCGGGGGGATTTTCAAAACCTCCCCCCTCATCCCCCTCTACGCTACGCCACTGTTAAAACGTTTTCTGATAATTAAAAAACGAAAATGTTCTTGAAGCGTAATCCTAAGAGTGTAGCGAAATAGCAATGGGTTATATAACAAATTCTATTAGAACATAGGAAAATATCTACGGAGAGAAAGAGTTAACACACTCATGGTTAGTTGTAATACAGATCAAGATGTATACTAATAAATTTTAAACTGCATGCTTACATATTAAAAAATGTAATCTGAAAAAAGAAAAAGAGACAGGTAGAAAATCTTTTTTGATTACATTTAGAAATTGAGCATATTAGAAACATCAAATGCATTGATAACTGAAAGTGCTGAATCATAAAAATAAAAAAAAAAGATAACACTTTAACTAATATAAAAATATATCAATAAACTCTTTTTCCTTTTATTTATGTGCAAAAAAAATTCAAACAAATTAAATACTATCAGGTACATTAAGTAATGTAGACATTTTAAAATAGGTTCAAGTTCATCAAATATTGTAGAAATTTTGAAGTAAGTCCAGGTCCATCAAGTATTGTCGCAATTTTGAAATAGGTTCAGGTAATCAAGTACTGCAAACATTGATTGAAAAGAATAAGAAGGAGAGTGGTAATAATAACTCTTGTACATTTATGTTCCACGCCCAGTTTTGTCGCTCCTGATGTAGTAGAGCTCACTCCTGTTGTAGTAACCTTCTCACATAACGGCATTCTTCCTTTTTTACTGTTAGTCGTCAAAGCTTAAGAAAAAAAATACCATTATGTTTAGTGTTCTGACTTCTTACAATTTATGGAATATCTAATCCAGTTTTATGAGACAGAAATTATCTTTTTTACTGTGCATTTTGATAAATATCTTGTCTTTAATAAAGTAGAAAAAACATAAAAAAGCAAAGAAAATATTCCTTAACACTTTCTCTCCGAAATTATTTTCCATGATCCAACGGTATTTTTCATTTTGTTATTTTGTAGTTCACTTTCGTGTTAGGATTAAACTTATAAAACTTTTTTATCAGAAGATATTTTATTTGGTATAGAATGGAACTTGAACCTATTTTATTTATTTAAAATCGACACTATCAGCTGGGAAGAGGTGGCACTGGATAGATCCACATGGAAAGAGAGCATAAGAGAAGGGTCTCGGATTGCAGATGCCATACACAACAGAAGCAGAAAGAAGGCTGAAAATGCAGCTGACCTGGTCATTTTATATGCCCAACCTGCAACCGCAGCTGTGTATCAAGGATTGGCCTCTTTAGCCACACAAGAAGTTGCAAAGGGAACAGATCGTCTCACGAGACGTAAAATGCCACAAAAAATAGAATGGAAGGGGAATGCATGCTCTTTTTATGTTACACAAATTAATGTTTTCAAAAAGACGAAAACATAAACAAATTTAATGGGTCAAATCAACGTTAGGAGATACAGTCCAATAGGAGAGAAAGCGTGAAACAAAGACCTTTCTTCTTGGAACATTAACACAAAAAAAAAAGAAAAAAAAAAGAGAGAAGGGGGAAAGAGAAAGTGAAGACAACATTGAAAGAGGCAAACTCCAGAGAAGAAAGCAGAAAAACAGTCGAAAAATCTTTTATGGTGTCCAAACTGTTTAACAGACTAAGGGAAATGTAAATATAAAGTAAATTAATATTACAATTAAAGAAATGATAGGCACACTTGAAGGCGATTTTTCTTTTAATATGATTTTAAAAGTGAATAAAGTGTCCCCTTCAGACCTTGCGATCTATGGGGCAGATGATGTTTAGGTAATCTGTTTTTTATTTTTTTGGCCAACAGTTAAAGAGCATGGTGTTATGTGGCCAACACAACGATCAAACGCCTATACTTTCCCCAAACTAAAGTCAGGTACCAAGTAAAGTTGGGTGGACTCAGGGGCGCCCTTAAAATCCCGAAATTCAAAATCCCAGTCTTCACCGGGATTCGAACCTAGGACCTCAAGTTCGGAAGTCAAGCGCTTAACCATTGGATCACCGAGCAGCCTATATAATTTTAGCGTATTGGAAAGTATGTTAAATCAGTTTGTTACCAGATCGCTTTCAGGTGTATAGATATTCTTGTCTTAAAGCCAAGCGTACTTTATCTTAAATGACAAAGCTTAGCTTTAAAAAAAAAACAAGCCTCAACAGCTCATTACATCTCTACAAGTGGAATGTAGTCGTAAAAATTTTTATTTTTTTTCCTACGTTATTTTATGTCCACATTCAGACGCTATTCTTCATTTTGATGATTACAATACTATGATTACGCTTTAAAGGCTTTGTTCTTTGTTATCAGGGAATGTTTTATTTTGTATAGAATTAAAGGCGAATGTATGTTTCTTCTATATAACGTAAAGTAGTTGTTTTTAGCGGCCCCCGAAAGGGCAAAAACGCTGTCTGTCCGTCTGTCTGTCTGTTCGTCCCGTTTGGATCTCAGAAAGTAGAACAGAAAATGAAAATCGGACATCACAATAATTTAGATCATTCTAAGTTCTGATGCAACGGCTACTTTTTGTTTTCTAAAAGCTCAAAATCTATTTTTAAAAAAATCACTTACGCAAATAAGTTTTTTTAAAAAGAAAAAACCTAATTAGTATGCATTATAAATCTGACCTAATTTAAGACAATTAATAATGTTATAAATTTCATTTAATTTCACGTTCACTTTTATGACAAATAAGAGTACATATTATCCAAGTAACCAACCCAAAAAGAGGCAAAGAAAAGAGGCTTAATGCCTAAGGATTACTGGGGCACCACATAAGATCTATGAACCTTCTATCTACATTCTTATCTGTCATTTGTGTTTGATATAATTTCATTCGGATGTTCTTTCTGAAAATATTGAAACCTGCCTGGGTGGACCACTTCGGGGGCCGATTTTAAGTTTGTGTCACAAACTGTCTTTGTGACCTTTTTCTTTTTATTTAAATGAAACATTAATTTACTTCAATGAGGTCAAATTAACGATGAAATCGTTGATTTGGAAAGAAAGAGTGAACACTCAGCGTACCTTCGTGGCCACCATTCTCCTTGTCAGGTGAAATTACATCTATCTCCAACAGTGTCGTTGTTCCGATTTTCTTTTTAGTCGTCAGGCCTAAAAATAGACAAATTAATATGTTCGATTTATGTGCGTTTCCCTTCAGAGACGCTGGAGATGGATAGGTCACACCCTGCGCAAACCGGCATCCAACATAACAAGGCAAGCCCTAACCTGGAACCCCTAAGGAAAGAGGAATAGAGGACGGCCCAGGAACACATGGCGCCGAGATCTGGAAACAGAAGCCAAGCAGATGGGCAAGACATGGGGACAGTTGGAGAGACTCGCCCAGAACCGAGATGCCTGGAGAAAGCTGGTTGGTGGCCTATGCCCCAGTAGGGACCACAGGCTGAGATGAGATGAGATGATATGTGCGTTTCATTTAATCTAGACCCATTTGGCATGCAATATAGTAATAAATATTTTCGAGCATTTGTTTTGTTAACCAAAGGAACCAGACTTGAAATACTGGCAAGATATGCAGTCCACGACAACAGTTGTAAAGTTTAAAACAATTAAGAACGATAAAGACAAATCACACAGATCTACTCATTGGTAACGTGGACTATTTTTGTTAGAACTTCAATTACAGAATTAGGAAAAAAGGATTCTAGTCATGGGATTAGCCGGAGAGAGGGATCTTGAGGTTCAAACCCCGACCCTAAATAAAAATCACACATCCCTCAGCAAGGGTGGAATTTTGTGCTGATTGTTTGCTTTGATTTTGTTTATTCTAGGTGAGATTTTAATATTAAACCATCACTAGCTTCAGCATAGCCAAAGGGGTGGGGGTTTGAGTTTAAAATCTCTAGGGGTTTGAGTTTTAAGTCTCCAGGGGTTTGTGTTTTAAGTCTCCAGGGGTTTGTGTTTTAAGTCTCCAGGGGTTTGAGTTTAAAGTCTCCAGGGGTTTGTGCGACCTTTGCCCCCTCCCCATTATATAAAACAAAAAAAATAATGCAAACTAAAATCCCAAATTTCCAAGAGCAAATCAGAGGGATATTTTTTTTTTTATTTTAAAGCCCCCTCAGTATTGTTTTTTTTTTTGTCGATAAAACCTCCTCTTCAGTTTAAGACTTGAGAATACATCTGTCACTATATTATAAGAGCGCAGACAAGAGTTTTGTATCTAAAACACCCCCTTTTATGGGATTTAAGTTAAAAAACCCTATCAATAGTGTTAAAGAGTTTAAAACTCCCTCTGTTTGAAGCCTCCCCCCAAAAAAAAACAAAAAACACCCCTTCAATATAAAATTCAAATTACTCAAAATTATATGAACGTATCCAAAGGAGTGGGGCGAGTTTAAGCCCTCTTCCTCTAGATGGCTTTAAATGTAAAATACCTCCGTATGGTTTTGAATAACCAAATTGTATAAGCGTAGATACAGGGGTTTTAAGTTGTTATTTTTAATTCTCATTTATCTTTTTAGTTTATAATCCCCAACAGATGGTTTTAACAACAATATTTCCTTTTTAGATATAAATCTAACTCTACAGACACCTAATTCCGAAAGCGTAGCCAAGGGAATTTTTACATTTGTACCAGTCCCTGGGGGGGGGCATTAATAAAGTGCAGTGAATAGAAATGAAATCATCTACCGAAATTGAAAAAAATACTAAATGTGGCTCAACAAAGATGTCTAAGACGGATTTCAGGAGTCAGTTATAGAGATCTGGTCTCATTGAAGTAAATCCTATGCCGTACTGGCAGTCGACCCCTTAGTAGCTTGTGACAGAGCGTCGCATGAGGTTGCAGGACATGTTCTCTGAGAAAATTTATTGCGTATAATTAGAGTTGCGATGACATAGATGCAATTACGAGGAAAGAGGAAACAAGGACATCCTAGTATAACTTGGCGACACACCTCCATAGAGAACCTAAGAGCAGTGGACACTAGGTGGTAGAGGCTTCAGAAACAGCCAGTGATAGTTTATTGTAGAGACTTACCAAATTCTCCGAACGTCGCGGGAAGATTTTTGTTCTAAATTAGTAAGGAAAGCAGATTAGAATTTTAAACTAAATATATAATTACAGGATAATGCACTTACTCTAAATTTCCCTCCCTCTCTCTCTCTCTAGAATAATCTCGTTTTTTTTGCTGTCTTTCTATCTCTCTCTCTCTTCCTATGTTTCTATCTATTCTTTCCCTCTCTCAAAAATGAAAATTAATCTAGATCCAAATTTGTAATGGAGGGCGCGGTGGCTGAGCGGTAAAGCACTTGGCTTCCGTACTGGAGGTCCCGGGTTCGAATCCTAGTGAAGACTGGGATTTTTATTTCGGGATTTTCGGGCGCCCTTGAGTCCACCCAGATCTAATGGGTACCTGACTAGTTGGGGAAAAGTAAAGGCGGTTGGTCGTTGTGCTGGCCACATGACACTCTCGTTAACCGTAGGCCACAGAAACAGATGACCTTTACATCATCTGCCCTATAGACCACTAGGTCTGAAAGGGGAACTTTACTTTTATTATTAGAATATTACTTACTTTTTAAATTTGTAATGATATTTCTTATTGAAACAACAAAAAGTGAAAATAACCTAAGGCATATTAAAACTGTGTAAACTCAAGAAAAAAAAAAGATGCTTTAAAAGTACGATAACCCTGATATATTGGTAGAAGTCATAGACATAAAAAAATATAGACTGGCCGATAAAAGAGTTTAATGGAATTATGAATTGAGACTTACAATTTTGTGTACTTTATTTATGTCTATGAGTTTTGTTAAAACTCTAAGACTGAAGATTTTCAGAATTCGAAAATCTGAATACAGTAAATATATATGTTTTCAAGTTACATGAAGTTACTTCATTTTTTCATTCTATATTTTGTATGTCTATGGTAGAAGCATATATATATGTATATATATATATATATATATATATATATATATATATTAGGGACCTGCGAATATTGGATATTCGATTCGAATTTCGAATATTAAAAGAATATTCGAATTCGATTCGAAATTATTTTAAATTTTCGAATGTTCGAATATTTTCAAAAAAAGTAATGCTTTTTTTTTTGTGGATAATTCAAGCTCGGTTTTGGTGTGCAACTTTCAATCAATGCTGCTTTAGATGCTCAAAAAATCATTCAGAACCTAATCAGTCATGTTCACAGGATTGCTGGCTTTTTTTCATTCATCAACTGTTGGTCAAACTATGTTGTCCAAATATCAAACTGATCAAGGAATGAAGGAATCAAAGCCTCCTTTAGATGTTATTACTAGATTCAATAGTACATATTATTTGCTGGAATGGATTGACCAAACTCTGTTCCTGTCTCTCTTGCACTTGTAGAATGTGGTGTTAAAAAGAAATGTGCAAGAAATCCACCAAAACCATTAACACAAACTTTACAAGATACTCTGAAAGCTTCTCTTCCAATTCTAAGACCAACAGCAGAAGCAACAACAGTTTTGAGTGCTGATTCCAATGTCAGCATAAGTTTGATCTATCCTTGCATTTTTTACATTGAAGGAAGAGTTAGTGTCCAAATCACCAACAGGTCTCCAACAATTTTGAGATGAGCTATTGAAACAACTTGGAGCAAGATTTGATTTGACAATGGATCATCTCCTGGCAGCCACATTCATTGATCCAAGATTTAAACACTACTTATTTTCAGAAGCTGAAACTAAAAAAGCTGTCTTATTTGTAGAGACAATATTGGCTAACTCTGACGGAAGCAAAATTGGCAAAAATTCTGATGAATTGCCACGTGAAAGTCTTGTTCAAGACAGGAATAGGGGAAGCCTTATGGATTCAATGTTCAAGAAAGTGCATGATGCTCAAGGAGATACCAGAATCAACAAAATTTCCACCATTTCTGAGCAAATTAAGGATGAAGTCAGTTTGTATTCGAAGCAAGCAGTTGTAAATCGAAACATTTTAAAAGTATTAATATTTTTCCACTTTTGGCCAGAGCAGCTAGGAATTTGATTGTAATTCAGGCAACAAATTGTTCATAAGAAAGAGTTAATTCAGTAGGAGGACAAATTATTACTGACCATCGTCACAATCTCTCGGAAAATAATGCTGAAACTTTGATTTGGGCCAAAATAAATAAAGATCTACTTTTTTAAAACGCGAGGGCGCGGTGGTTGAGCGGTAAAGCGTTTGGCTTCCGTACTGGAGGTCCCGGGTTCGAATCCTGGTGAAGACTGAGATTTTTATTTCGGGATTTTCGGGCGCCCTTGAGTCTACCCAGCTCTAACGGGTACCTGACATTAGTTGGGGAAAAGTAAAGGCGGTTGGTCGTTGTGCTGGCCACATGAAACCCTCGTTAACCGTAGGCCACAGAATCAGATGACCTTTACATCATCTGCCCTATAGACCACAAGGTCTGAAAGGGGGAACTTTTTTTTAAAACGCCTGCTTTGCAATTTAATTATTGCTAACATTTTAATGTGTTTCAGTATAAATAAACATAATATAATAAAAATTTTGAAGTTCAAGTTTTATTTTACACTTCTTGGTTGTCAAGTTTTTTCAAGAATATTCGATTCGAATTCGATTCGAAATTCGAATATTTTCTGATATTCGATTCGATATCCGATTCGAAAAAAATTTCCTGATTCGCAGGTCCCTAATATATATATATATATATATATATATATATATATATATATAATTTATATATACTGTCCGATGAAGAACAAATTATTATTAGAAAAATTTGGGCAAATATAGATTTAGTTATACAGCAGTTATGAGCAGTATAAAAGTTAAAGTATTTATAGTTTGTTTTTTTAGTCATAACCTATGTAATTAATAGAACCCTTTCTGTATTATTATATTTGTAATCTTTCCTACTAAATCTATGTCAGGCGGGCATAATGATTATCTTCCCAACTATTAATTTAACTAACTTCTAAGTCTAGATCTAGACTGAAGACATTGAACACATTCTTTTGTTGTCAAAACTCGATCAACAAATTTTTTAGGCAATCTAAACTATAGATCTAGACTCTGACTAAGACTCTAGTAAAAAAAAATGACCATTCCATGCTCTTTCGTCCCTAGTGCCATTAGAGAATGGAATGGTTTGCCTGAGCTAGCCAGGAAAACCAGTGACTTGGCAGAATTTAAGTCACTGGTAAATATGCATGACTGAGTGCATGACGCGTAGGACGTAATCATCTTCTTTTTTGAAGTAACGTCTGTATTATATAAGATAAGATAAGAAGATCTAGATATAGGTTTAATCTATATGTTTGTATATAGCAATATCTAGATCTAGAACTAGTGTAGATCTAAGACAGAATCTAGATCTAGTGTAGATCTAAAACAGATAATTAATAGATATAAAATTTAACTAAGTCGGCATTAGTTAGTGTTTAGAGATCGGATAGGATAGACATAGACTCGGATAGTCTGTCTGACTTACTGTGTAAAAATATTCAATTTATTGATGCAAAATGATTTTTCAAACTTTAGGATTTTTCCCTTGGCCGCATTGGTCTATCGTTCTACGATCGTTAGAGCACGCTCTGCTCATTTTCTTTTATTTTTTGACTAAAAACTAATTCTAAATATTTGAATCGATAAGACGACCGCCATACATAAAGAAGCCATGTCAACAATAAATAGATCCACATCACAAGCATATATATATTTTCCTATGTCTTTCAATATGAAATTGTTGATATGGTGCACATAGGTGCATGCGTAACCTATAAAGGCAAAATATTAGGAATAATGAAGTTTTGTACTTTTCAAAACTAAAGATCATATTTATATATAGACTGAAATTTACGTCCTAGAATATATTGGATATATATGGGAGGTGAATGTATACCAAAGCAGTCTTTTTTGGTGAACTAAAAGTTGGTCGACGTAAATGAGGCGCCCCAAGGAAACTCTTTAAAGACTTAGGCGTCAACTTTCCTTGGCTGACATTGAAGAGGGTACCTGGCTGCATACCGGCGTCGGAACGAGACAGCTGGAGGTCGCTCAATAAGTCCGCGGGATACACATTTGAGACCAAAAGAAAATCTGCGGCCGAGGACAAACGCAGACGATGAAAAGAAAATCTAAATCGACCACCTGCTGACAATGGTTATGCATGCCCTGGATGTGGCAAAATATGTATGTCACAGCTAGGGCTGCGCAGCCACGGGAAAAACTGTATTCCTTACTAATCTTCGGACTCAAAGACAAGCCTTATTATTATATATGTATAAATGTATGATAGTCCGTCTGTCGTGGTCTGATGTTGACAATATTGTCTACAAACTGTATTTATTGCTAAGGCCAGTGCATCATATGGCATACTGTCTAAAATGTCTGGAACAGACGTGAGATTACCATAGCCATATACATTAGTTAGGTCTAGACAAGACAAACAATTTATGTTCTCAGAGTTTTTTTGTTTAGTTTAGATTACCTTTTTTTTTAAAATTGTTGAATGGTATTTGGTCTAACTGATTCCTTATTTTAGTTTAACCTTAGATTGCAAATTAATGTTTTTTTGTAAGTTTAGTTTCCTTTCCATTACTAGTGATATATTGTAAAACATTCGTAGTTTGTGGAAGAAAATGTCAGACAGGCAGGTAAGGGTTTGACATATACTTTAGCCTCCATTTTGAGATTTATCTATAAGTAAGCAAACTCACTTATTTTTCCATAATATATAACCTTAGACAAAGTCAGCATATTGTCTTTACGTGATCGATTGTCAATTTTATAAACTCAAGGCTAAGCGTTGCACACACACACACACACACACATCATATATATATATATATATATATATATATATATATGGATTTTATAGCGGAGTTCATAAAATGGGAAGAGTTTTAAGACAGTGATAAATCTTTATGTAGACAGCTAGCCGCGCCATGCCCCAACGACGAAAAAAAAATAAGTAAGTAATAGCTACTTTATAACTATTTTTTTAAATAAACTTTTACAAATATTAAAAACGAAACAAAAGAAATCTACTTACGCTCCACGATACTGCCTGTAGTAGCACAGTGAGCGACACCAGAAGAACCTTAATATAAAGGCCCTATATATATATATTATTTGTTTTATTAATTTAGATTTATATAAAGCAGAAAGAAAGGCGTATGTATGTAAGCTATGCATGTGTGTATGTCTGTTTCGCATAGAAATCGAAACAATAATATTTATCTTGATGAAACTTGGCATAAATGTTCCTTCTGTACTATCTGAAACCGTAACGTTTGTATAGTAGCCCTAAAACAAACTTCAGACCCTAAAAATAAAAGTTATATGGATCTAGGCCATTTTTTACATGAGAGTAGATAGAAAAGATCTAAATATATATCTAATTTTACGAACTACACTTTGCACAGATATATTTTTCCTCTGACGCATGAAAAAAAATTCTATTAATTACATTATGTAATACAATTAATCTTAAATTTGTATTTCGATAACTTTTTAACATACATTTTTTTCCCTAAACCATCGAAGTTAGACGTCCTGACGCACTTTTTGCATTAGATAACACTGAAAGTTAACGTATGCCCAGAACTTACAATTTATCGAAGCCTAGGTCTAATTTAACAAAAAGATAATAGAACTACTCTTCGCAAATATAGTTTTATATTTTTACACCTACACACACTCAATAGTGTCCACACATTTCATATTTTAATACAATTAACATTGAAATTTTGTTTTGCTTAAGCCTTTTTACATACTTTCATTAACTATAGCTGTGCTAATATATGATATTACGTCATTGTTTGTTGTCTATGTTTTTAAGTGAACGCAAAAGAATGAGCGGAAATAAAAGAGTTCTTTATATGTCTACCTTGCTGAAGACAAGTCTCGTTATATTATTTATTGTTAAATTGTAAAGTCTACAGTAGTTTATTAATCTGTGACAACAGAACAATAGCTGCTAGCTGTGTTGACATACATTTTAATAGTTGCATTAATGTGTTGTGCACGCCTTACATAAGCGGTGTAAACATATTGTAATTAGACAGGCGATTGAGCCTCTAAATGAATGATATTAAATATTCTAGCATAAATAATTAACAACCTTATCGAGCGGCAATATAAAATTATATTAGACTCTAGATCTAGATCTAGATTTCAATATATACCCAGACAAATCTTTTTCTTTGTGTCTTTATGAGTATTTTATTAAATTTTGTTTTGTCAAGTTCCTTCAGTTGGTGTTGCATATTGCAGTTTGCAGAGACCCTGGATAGTAAGATTCGTAACAATATATATATATATATATATATATATATATATATATATATATATATTTCCAAACTTTATATAAAGCTCCATCTTCGTGATCGAAGATAAAGTAACTTTCTCAGAAAAGTGTCAGGGGAAATGATCCTCTATCACGGCCTCCCCCATGGCTCCGTTCTGTCATACATCCTTTTCACGGCCTTCATAAATGTCCTACCGGCTCAGCTAGAATGCCAAAAGCTGCTAAATGCTGATGATATTGTCCTTTGGAAATCCGGAAGGAGCGCAGCCTCTATACAAAAAGTGTTGAAAAAAGATCTCCATACGTTCTGTTCATACACAAAAAAATGGAGGCTAGAAATAAACACCTCCAAGACGGTCTATTCCCTGTTCACGCTCAGGACTGGCATTCTCGAACAACCATTCCGGCTCTCCCTTAACGGAATGGCTTTCAGCATGGAAAAGGTACCCAAGTACCTTGGTGTAACTTTAGATAGCAAACTAAAAATGTGTGAGCACATCCAGGATGTTGCAAGAAAGGCCTCATTTAAACTTTCCATTATGCGGAAGCTGGCATCCACGAAGTGGGGAGCCCGAGCAGAAGAGCTTGATAAGATACAGTCCCAAGCACTAACTTTGTATGTGGTACCTTTAGGACAAGTCCAGTAAATGCGGCTGAAATAATGGCTAATATAGGTCCACTAAACCTTAGAAGGGAAAGGTCAGTATAAAAGGCTGGACGAATACCTCCAAGCTAGAAAACTAGTGGATGGTTGAAGATGCAGAAGACGTATGAAGATGCAGTCTTTTATGCGCCATGCCACTAGAATATCTGATAAAGCTGGCCTCTCCACTAACCGACAAAACATTCAACGTTTTCACCCCCTTCCCCCTTGGTGTCACTCAACGACCCCAGACGTACGACTGAAACTAGCAGATCCTAACGCCATTAAGCAAAGTCGTTCATCTAACGACCTCCAAATAATAGCACTGGAGACCATTAATGCCTTCAGCCCAGTGCTGTTTGTGCATATACTGATGGGTCGGCATTGTTTGATTCTGATACCTATGAAATCGACTTTTTTGGCTCTCATATAGTTAAAACCTTTGGACCATGTGGTAGTGTTTGCAGTTTTGATGCGGAGACCATGGCAGTCTGTGAAGCCTTAAAGGTCATTGACTCTCAACTCTGTGAGGGACATTTGAAGGTAACACAGATTATTGTGGTCACTGACTCAAAACCTGTACTACAGGTTTTGCAAAGCCCTGGACCATGGGCCAACAATATCGACACTGTCATCATGGCCTCACACAACATGAAGCAGCGCTATGGCATTCCTTTGATAATGCAGAGGGTACCAAGTCACATAGGTGTGACTGGGAACACTATTGCAGACTCCTTGGCCCACCAGGGAGGATAAATTCCACCAACTGAACAGGTGTAAGTTTTCAACATGCCCTGGCTACAATTCAAAAAACTGAAATGGAAAAGTTGTCTGAGTGCTGGGACAAGTCCCAAAAAGCCCATGGAGTCTTAGAGCGCATGAGGCGCACTGACCGCACTTCTCCGTAGTGGAGGCTGTCCTGGCCTGAGCAAGCTATTATAGCACAGTGCAGGACAGGCCACTGTCCTGTTGGCTCATAGTTTTCACGGCTATGGCCAAATTTTGACTCACGGTACCCCCGCTGCGGGGAAGAAGAGGAAACCGTGCCTCATATTCTGTTTGACTGCCTCAGACTTGCTGATCTCCGCCTTGACAGGTCTGGGAAACACAAACTTCTCGAACTGTGTGGTAACGCATATGCACTACGCAAGACAACAGGGTTTCTGTACAGGGCTTTTGTAAAAGAGGATTTAAGCCTCTCAAGCCTTCACTCAAATGGAGTTTGATGATGATGACTGATAAACATGTATGGCTGAATGCATAACGCGTAATACGTTATCATTTTATTTTTTGAAGTAAGGTCTGTATTATATACGATAATATATAATATGTATATATTTCCAAACTTTATATAAAGCTCCATCTTCGTGATCGAAGATAAAGCACCTTTCTCATTTCCTTTGCAATAAGATGACTGTAAAGTCCAATCTTCTGTTAAAAAAGCAGGCTGTATACTGAGTATATGTGGCATAAATAGGTTTGTTCAGTTGTAGGTATTGCCTGCTTATTATTCTCTCGTCTTTTTGTTGGCTCGGCGCTATTTTACCCTGTCTTACTTTTCTTGCTTTAAATCTCCAGACTCCAAGACTTACATTGTTATCAGGCCATATCCAGTTCCGGCTGGATATTAAACAGTAATTTCGGTTCATTCCTAATATAATCATAAACATTATAATCACAATATATACAATATTTATATTTTTTGATATAATATTTGTTCATATTTATCCGCGAAATTGAAATTATTTGTAGGCCTAAATAATAAAAATGTTTTTTTTTTTTTTTAAATTAATTTAAAACATTTGGTATTGGTTTACTACTGTTGTTTGTAGAATAATTACGAAGAAAAACGTAGTGGATTGAAAACTTTTCAACACAAGGTAGTTGATTGACCATTCTTTTTAACTGTTGGTTTGAATTGCTGCTTCTAACCGAAAACAAAAATTATTACTTACGCTCTATTGTAAGTTGTGCAGCTACTTTCTGTCTGAGTCTAGACAAATCTTTAAAGTAACAAACATATATCCCAGAGTCTTCGAGCCTTGCTTTTGCTATTCTCACGGTAATATTAGCATCTGCGATGCCTACATCGTCACAAAGATTGTAGTCGGGGAAACCTGGCATCCCATTCATCTCAATATTCCAATCATTTTGAACACCCTAAAAAAATAAAATTAGTAATAACGAGATTACAACGAGAGTTTGTGTAATACACAAACTCAGAGGCAGCCCCCGTCGGAGTC
>JADKLZ010081101.1:130252-143461 GCA_021533235.1 Biomphalaria straminea | reverse complement strand
TGCTTTGATCTCTCAACGGGGGCCGCCTCTGAGTTTGTGTATCACACAAACTCTCTTTGTCGCTGCTAAAAGTTCATTTTAAAAAAATTATATCAAAGATAAACGACAGAAATATACATCTTCCTTGCTTTGATCTCTCAACGGGGGCCGCCTCTGAGTTTGTGTACAAACTCTCTTTGTCGCTGCTAAAAGTTCATTTAAAAAAAAAGTATATCAAAGATAAACGACAGAAATATACATCTTCCGTGCTTTGATCTCTCAACGGGGGCCGCCTCTGAGTTTGTGTATCACACAAACTCTCTTTGTCGCTGCTAAAAGTTCATTTTAAAAAATTATATCAAAGATAAACGACAGAAATATACATCTTCCGTGCTTTGATCTCTTAACGTTAGCCCTGTAAAGCCGATGTTCAGGGCAACTGCCACACCTCTTTTATGAGTTAATTACTTAGAGAGTAAATGCTTTAAGGTTTGAACAAAGTAAAACGCGAAATGTGTGGCCATATATTAGATTTTTAATTGTCTTAAATTAGGTTTCATTTATATTGCATACTAATTAGGTTTTTTCTCTTTAAATACTGCTTGCATAAAACATTTTTAAAAATTAGATTTTGAGCTTTTAGAAAAAAAAAAGTAGCCGTTGCATCAGAACTTTGAATGATCTATATTATCGTGATGTCAGATTTTCATTATCTCTTCTACTTTCTGAGCAATAAACGGGACGGACGGACAGACAGACAGACGGACAGACAGACAGACAGACAGACAGACAGACAGACAGACAGACAGACGGACAGACAGGCCACACAAAACTAATAGCGTCTTTTCCCCTTTCGGGGGCCGCTAAAAACAGATGTTGACCTTTGAACAATAAATTGAATAATTAAGCTCTATTTTGCGTTATTTTTTAATTTAAATTAATGAGAACTCAATATAGACTACTCTCTTATATACATGACTATACTTTTAATTAACAATAACTATTTTAAAATTAGATCTAAAAGCTTTCATTTCATTGATGACCTAGATATAATAAACTACTTTCTTCTCATTTGGAGGCTTGAACTCTTATATTTCTAAAGATAACTTTTCAGTTTCAGACGTGAGTGTATTCAATAATTTATAAAACGTAAATAAACAAGACAGCGAGCTCAATATCTTTACTGATTGTAGATCTACAATATTCTTTAGTAAAACATTTAAACTACTATTGGTAGGAACAATAAGGCCACTTATTAGGCCTACTTCATATAGCTTAAATAGTTGAATAAAAGAAACATATGTAAATCTATAGAGAGAGTGAGATATCTACTTTTTATCAAAGTTAATGGCTTTACGTTAGCGTGTTGATCTACGTCAACACAAACTCAAAAGTGTTTTAGTCATTGTGATTGACTAATTTGATCACAAGCTATTACATGGATCTGTCTCTCTCGAAAGAAATATAACGTTCAACTATTATACATTTTTGTATAGGAAAAAGGGAAAAATGTGCAGATATCTTTGGGAAATTAGCAATGAATATAAACTTTTACTAAACATCGTCTGCATGTGACAATTTTCTCACTGGGATAGTAAGAATCTACCATAAGCTATTAATCTACAAAATTAGGCCTACTCGGCTATGGAAAGACACGGGCCATCATGTGAATGTATTATGCTATTATTGCTAAATTGTGTATATTTCCGTCTGAAAAAAAAAGGTTTATCATTGCTTTTTATAATGAGATCAGCTGTTGACATCGAGAAGTACATAGAAGTCAAATTCATAAAGCGCTGGTTGTGAATGTGTATGTGTTTCGTATGTTAATGTTGTTCGAATTTTTCATCAATATTGTTTTTTGTACAGTAGTTACGCTGAGGTTGTCAATTGTAATCAAAATGAATTTCCATTAAATTGGATCAATAAAAATTATCTTATCTTATCTTTATTATTATTATTTGAAACATATGTGGTTTCTCCAAACGTTGTAGCCTACCTTTTGGACTGGTAAAAATAAAATGGGTATTGAGAAAACTATTTGTGTTAATAGGTTATGCAATAAAACGTCACCTATTCAACTTTTTACTTTTATTTTTTTTAGATTCATTATGCCACCAAAAAAAAGATGATATTGGAAAAATTATACCTGGGGCGAAAAAAATTGATTATTCAAAGGGACTACATGTATGCTATTTGTAGAAAGAAAAACCCGAGCAAAGCCGGGTAAAATTTAGCTAGTCATTAATAAAAATGCTAATTAAAATGTTATTTTAAAAATACATTTTTAATATCTGCTTTTTCTTCTTCGTTCTCAAATGAATGTAGCTTTATATTAAAAATAACTAGCTATTTTCTTTAACTTGCTTGACAATACATATCACACATTAGACAACAATCTAAAACATAATAAATAAAGCTGACCCCATCTGGCCCCGGTGCCTTGCGCAACTCGCACTTCCGAAATGCAATATCTAGCTTTCCGTGAGGAAAGGAGTTTATGAACGTTTTCGTCTAGTTCTCACCATAGACATATCTGCGTTTTGCTTTGGCCTTCATGATGTCGTCTAAGGCTTTCGCCAGTTTGCTCCTCTCACCCGTTTTAGATATAGCCGCAAAGGCCTGGTTTAGAGCGTCAGACATTTGACAGTCAGTGACCACCAAACCTAGAGCAGTTTGCAGGGGCGCAGCGGTTTTTTGGTTCTTTCCCCCTAGATAGGTAATTGAGAAGTTTCCATGCCTGGCGCCGTCCGCAATGTCCAGGTTGTCTTTTCCCATTTTTGTCTCGTACTTCCGCAATGGCTTCCATTACCTCCGCCGTTAGCTTGTTGTAAGCTCTTCTGGTTTCGTCGTTTTGTTTCGACGACTGTGCTGCCTGCGAGCAGCCCGCCTCAGTCGGATAGGCGTGCCTGAGCGGGAGACCAAAAGGGTCTAAACTTGCGCCACCCGAAAGACCTTAAGATAGCCTTTCGAGCGGCACTTATTATGGCCTTCACAAAGAGTCCGTAAGTTCGGTTAATGCAATCAGCTTGAATGTCCAGTCCGCTTAGAGATGCATCTGATGCACTCTTATAAAGACTCCAATTAGCACGATTATACACCCATTTTGGTTCTGTATACGGGGTACGTACGCTGAGCTTTTCGAGTTCGATTGTGACCAAGACCGGCAGGTGATCAATACCGAAGTCGTTGAGTACGTCCACTCTTGACTTTAACCTTAAGTCAGTTGACACCAGGGACAAATCTGGCCGCGACAAACCCCCATGCCCGGAGTGCAGAAAGGTCGGGGGTAGACGGTGACCCGTCAAAATAGCGCGGACAAAGTAGCGCGGACAAAATAGCGCGAAATTTCCCGACAAAATAGCGCAAGACAAAATAGCGCAGACTTATATATGATGTGTATAAAATTACTGGATTATTAGTAATTTAATTTGTTGATGTAAATTTTGTAAATATTAACAGGCCTGAAATTATGCCATATTTCATAGTGACTCCAAGATTTCATATAGCATTATGTAATGTATATGTACAGGACAATCTACCACGAACAAACAATTCAGTGGAGGGATGGCACCATGCATTTCAACTGTCTATTGACGATCATCACCCTAATGGGTACAAGTTAATCTCTCACTTCCACAGAGAACAGGAGAACACTGAGAACAAGATTTTGAGGTACAATGCTGGAGAACGAAGTAAAGCTGCAAAACAAAGTACCTCCAACTAAACAGAAAGTTTATGTGTTTATGTGTGTGTGTGTGTGTGACAAGTATCTTCGTGTGTTTTTAAAAGTACAATTTTATAAGATTGATATATGCTATATTTTGAAATTATTTTTTTTACCTTAATATGATTTTTTTTTATGTTTATCTAAAGTTTTTCCTGCAAAATGACTGAAAAATTACGATAAAATAAAAAAAAATTGGAACTATTCTTATTTTACGATATCTAAAGTATTTCTTTCAAAATGACTGAAATATATTTTTTCTGCGCTATTTTGTCAGCGCTATTTTGTCCGAGCTATTTTGTCGGCGCTAATTTGTCCGCGCTATTTTGACGGGGTACTGGGGGAGACTGCCCTGCAAACAACCAGATTTGTTTCGTCACATATCTCAAGTAGTCGTCGCCCTCTGAAGTCTGTCTCTTGACAGCCTCACGCTGGGGACTTAGCGTTAAAATTGCCTGCTACAATCATCCTAGTACCAAAAGGCTCACGCAGTTTGAATTGCAACTCAGACTTAGGCGGATTATACAGGCTTACGCATGTGAATCGCTGACCATGTTTATACACCTTAACTGTCTAAGTATCCGTCCCACCGGGAAGAGGCGTCACTAGGGTCGGTGTCACCCGGTGCGGTAAGCTCGGGTGTCACCCCCCCCCCAAGGAAAAATAATCTTTCCGTAAAAAACAAACAACTTTTTTATGTTGAACAATAAAAATGTAAGGTAATTGTAATTAATAAATTGGTTATACTCGAGAAGTGGTATTCGATTCTATATTAAAATGTGGTTGCTTTTCACATTTTTAGTGGCACCCGTAAGGGGAAAAGCCGCTAATAGGTTTGTGCAAAACGTCCGTCTGTCCGTCTGTCACACTCAGGGTGCCAAAACTAGAAGAGATACGAAAAATATTATTTCACCATTAAATTCGGCTTGAAAAGTTTAGGTGCAACTGCTACTTTTAGTTTTCTAAAAACAAACCGTTTAATTTATAAAATTAATTATGCAAGCAATTTTTTAATAACAAAACACCAATTCTAAAACGATTACGTAAATGTAAGGGAGGAAATGTTATTATAAGAAATGCTCCTAACATATAGATATCACACACATTTTTTTTAATGAACTTTTAGCAGCGACTTTCGTGTACTAGCGTAAAGCAATGACATGATTCTAAACTAATTTCTTAATTTTTTTTTTAAATCAGATTTAAAAAAAAATTGTTTAGTGCCCCCATTAGAATGAAAGACGCATATTTTGTGAGTTTTGTCTGTTGGTTGGTCTGTCCGTCACGGTTAGATAAATAAAACACTAAAGGCTTTTGAAAATATGATTTAACCTCTACTGTTCTTTCAGAAATATTGCGATAGTTTAAGGATGGGAGCATACAGGAATTGAGCCAGGGACCAACGATAAATCCGAACTAAAGTCTAGTGCGCAAACATCAAGATAAGGCAGGTTTATACCCTGCTCGCCATCCTCCGTCGTCCAGTGAGAAGTTAATTATTTTCAACTTAGAAGGAACATCTGAAACATCTTGCGAATAGGCGGATTTGACAAGGATCCGGCTCCGACGGGGGCCGCCTCTGAGTTTGTGTATCACACAAACTTTCTTTGTAATCTTGTATCAAATGTTATTGTATGAATTAAAAATTTACAATCATAGAATCGAGAAATTTAAAGTATTTTTACTACAGAATATTTAAGAGCTCCTTACTGAAAACGTTTTAAATTATACTAGTGTTTTTCATCTGCTTCCGAAAAGGCAAATCAAGCACTGAACAGGTTTATGTCCTGTGAAAATTCGACAAAACAAAAAGCCTAGCATAAAATACCAACAAAGGAGTAAAATTCAGTTTTGTAGATTTAAAAAAATAAGGGTTGATAGCATCCATCTGAATCACTCTGGAAAATACCATGAGAATAAGGCACCTTGCAACAATTTGTCCAGATTCAGCGATATGTCTTAAGCAAATCAAGCAAATCGAACAACAGACAGTGGAATTCTTCAACATCAATACGGATATGAGTTTAGGGTGTATCTTTTCCTAATTTATCTTTCTTGTAGCCACCGAGGATGTCATTAAACAGGCTGCATTTGGGTTCCCATAGCGTCAACCAAACCGAGTTAGATTTCACAGATGACATAACATTACCTTCCAATACAATTAAAGGCATGTACGAGGTGACGGATAAAGACGCCCTCAAAGTTATATATATACAGTGCAGGTTATCCAGTTCCCGATTTACATTGGTCATACAGTGATACAGATCTTGAACAAATAGTAAAGTTAACCTTTTTAGGCAGTGTTATCTAAGTGATGGAGATATATATTATGGTGTTGCATGTCAGATTGGAAAGAAGGAGCCGTCTTTCAATAAGTATGGTATATCTGAACAAAAAACAACAACAATTAGCATGGAGATTAAAATCCACCTACTCAATACAATAATTGCCCCAACGGCCATCTATGCTTCGAGGCGTGAAAGGTTGAAAAGAGGCTGAGTAATGATGGCTGAGAAGGATCCTACAAATCCTTCAGAGATAATTTTATCAATAGAGAAATATTTTCGCACACAGGTATTCGCCGTCTAAGGGAAGTGGCGCCTGAATATCGATTGACATTTGTGAGACATATCATTAGACAAAACGAAACACGTTTAATAAAGTCAGCCTTAACATGAAAGCCGAAAAGAGGAAATAAAAAACTAGGCCGTCCATGTCTAACCTGGCTTCACACCTTTGCAGAAGTCCTGAATTTCGTGGGCACCTGCTGAGGAGTGGCTGTGAAAGTCACCTTAGACTAATTTCTGTGAAAAAAAACTTGCAGCCTTATGCGTCGCATGGCGTGCGAGAAACTTACGCCTATGTGTTTTCAACACATTGCAACAAAAAAAAATGTTATGTTCACCACTCCACTGGTCAGATAGGTTGTTCGGGGGAGGCTTAATAAAGCCAAAAAGAAATTAAGAAGGGTTGGGACAGGCTGATACTAAATTGTGAGAGTCATTCGTGGCAGTAATTTTTTTTTAAAGTTGCATTATTGAAATTACCCAAATGGGTGTCACCCCCTTTTGGGTGTCACCCGGTGCGGCCCGCCCCCCCCGCACCTGCCTAGTGACGCCTCTGCCACCGGGCACTGCAGGGTCACTGGATTCCACAACACGGGCCGTAAGCGTATTTCGAAAGAACGTGACTAGTACCTGGCACCTCGAGCAGGAACACTGGTAGGCGGTGAAGCCATAAAGAAGGGGTTGCCCTTCGTCTGAGCATAGAGTTTCTTGGCATATTATGACATCTACTCCAAATTGCTCTGCTATATTATAGACCTCGTTCGGTTTCAACGAGAACTGTCGATTCAGATTGAGGTGTACAACTCAAAGTTATTTTTTTCGGTCGTAACCGGGTGGGAGTGCACCACTCCCCAATTGCCTTGCATCCTGTTCCGTTCACCTATCGGGTTTTAGTGAGTGGGGGCTTACCACTTCCCCTTTTGTTTCCTCCTGGTACGGTCACCGTTCGAGTTTTCTGGGGGGGGGGGGCACAACTCCCCCGTTTGTGCGTGAAGCCATCGTGGCGATCTGAGACAATGGACTGGGCCCGGGTGTCGGACTCGGGGCAGCTGGACACCTGACTGGCTCCCTGATTTTGCGTTTTGAGAGAATCGTTACCTCTAGCTTTGATAGGTTTCCCGATGGTAGCACACTTTACGACCACAAACCCATCGTAGCCATTCGTCGGTCGGGGCCTTTTTTTGGGTACTGCCCAGACCCGCTTTTCTTTTATTTGGACTTGTGCATGATAGAGAGAAATGCCCCAGGGGCTCGGGGGGGGGGGAGGGCGGACTGTTGGATCGCATGTATGACACATAGGCTGTCCCCATAGTTGAGACAGTAGCTGAATGCCTTGGACTGGTGCCCAAGACCGCTGAACCCATTGTCGGCACTGCTAGCTTGCCCTCATAGAGGAGAAATTGTGGAGACCGTATCTTTCAACGTTCGTTACCAATGCCGTTGGCGCGCAATGCTGTGTTTCCTGAAAAACTGGTCCCGAGGTCGCAGAACGTCAACAGCGCGCCGTATCGTAGCACGCAGACTCAGATCTTTTCGTCCCCGTAAATAGCCTTGTGAGCCAAATACAGTGATTTATAGGGTAACCATGCTCCCCCACGCGGTGGGGGGGGGCGAGGACGAGTGACTGTTTAATCTTAACATTGAAAATCTGTAATCAAAAACCAGTTCCACTTGGCGACCTCTACTACACGTGCTCACGCGACAACCACGATGAGGTGGGAGCTGGAATTGCCAAACTTCACAGTGTACATGCATGAAATAGTTAACATTTATAAGTTATTACTACTTTTATTTTCTTGGGAGCGGAGGGAGTGATAAATATATATTTTGTTTGTCCGCTATAAAATATCCCGCTGTTGTGTAATGTTAGAGATTTAATAATAATTAAATATTAAACTTAAACACAAAAATAGCTGACACAAATTTTATTTGTTCTGTATGTGAAAAATATGTCTTAACACAAACACTCATGCAAAACATTGATATAAATATTTTTTTTTAACTCTTTGACACCGAAATTATTTTCCACGTTTGGACGGAATTTATAGCTTTATATCTGGATACAATCAACGATGGGAGCGTCGTTGCGTGGTCAAAGAGCTAAAGAAATAATGCAATAAACGTACGTAATGTATTTCGCGCCTAAACGTCACTATCGCCGAAACGGTGGCGCCAAAACGTCACGCACCGTTGATTGCATCAAATCATTTAGATGCAAGTTTATTTGTGTGCCACTCAGCTGGAAGATGGAAACCTGGCTCATTTCTCTTTTCTACAGAGCAAAATAAGAAAGAAGAAGAAGCAGAATGATTCTTCGTATTTTAAGTATAAGTCGTTAGTACCGTTTAAGAAAAAGTATGCTATATGTAAGATAGTTTTTACATAATCAAAGTAATAGTTTAATTTTTTAAATTGTAGTTTTTATAAATGTAATGCCCCACCTTCAGCGAGCTTAAAATACGATAGAATCATTCTTCTTCTTCTTCTTTGTGAAGAAGGGACGATAGAATCATTCTTCTTCTTCTTCTTTGTGAAGAAGGGCCTCACAAAGGCCGCGGGTTGCACGATATAGATGAAAAGGAAAGCTACTGCTAAAGACGGTTTGGGAGTCAATCTTATGAGTTACTTAGACATGTTTAGGGATTACTGAATTAGCTAGTTCAGTAACATTAAACGTGTTAAAAATCTGGTCTATATCTCCATATTTTCTAGTCTAAATCTAATTAAAACATAGTTTACCATCAGCCCATTTTACAATTGAAAGAATCACAATCAAAAGATTCATCTTAATTTAATTATAATATTTTTATTATAAGACTAGTCTTCGAGTCCGAAGATTATATTAATAATGCTGTGATAATTTGTGAAAACAATGCAGTCGGAAATTACGTCGGAAGTTTAAAAAAATATAAAATCATTGAAATCATGAAACAAATTATATTAATTAACACTATTAGAATTAGTTTAAAAGATAAAATAATTGTGATATTAACAATAATGATAAGTCCGATGATTAGTAAGGAACGCATAATTTCCAATGGCTTTGCGGCCTCATCTGTGAACTAAATATTTTTCCAAATCCAGAGAAAGCAAAAGCATTGTCTGAACGTGGCTGATTAAGAGTTTCGTTTCGCCGCCTGCGTCTTTCTTCGTCATCGAATTTTCGTATGGTCTCAAATGTGTATCCCACTTTGATTAGGCTTAAGGTGTGATACATCTCATCTGAGCAATATGTTCAACTTTTACTATTAAGGCTTATTAGTCATTTATGCCTCATCATATCATTAATCCCTTAATTGTTATTATTATATCAATAATCCATTCAACCTTTGTTTGTTATATGCTATCTCGTTATTCCCTAGTATAGTTTACAATTTGTTTTTTTTTGTTGTTTTTTTGTTCTTAGATACTTATTTTATAAATTGATTACTTACCTGTTATGGATGCCAAGCAGACGAGCCTCGGCTAACTTACAACACCGACATGAAGTTTATAACCAGCATTCAAGTGGAACTCCGACATACCTAGACGACTATAAATAATATTTATAATGACCTTGTTCTTAAGGGGTTAAAAAAGTTCCCCTTTCAGACCTTATGGTCTATAGGGCAGATGATGTAAAGGTCATCTGATTCTGTGGCCTACGGTTAACGAGGGTGTTATGTGGCCAGCACGACGACCAACCGCCTTTACTTTTCCCCAACTAATGTCAGGTACCCATTAGATCTGGGTGGAGTCAAGAGCGCCCGAAAATCCCAAAATAAAAATCCCAGTCTTCACCAGGATTCGAACCCGTGACCTCTAGTACGGAAGCCAAGCGCTTTACCGCTCAGCCACGGCGCCCTCTCTTATGGGGTTATCGTTTCATAAACAATGCGGTCCAAGGAAGATATATCCAACAGTAGCTCTTTACTGTGTGTTGATAGAAAATCTTCTTATTTTTTCTCCTGGCATTTTTTTGTTTGTGGACAATACGTCTTTGGGGCTCTGCATGACAATTTATCATAAAATTTTAATATACATTTTAGGTGTACTGTGTATTGTTTTCGTGAGCACTTAAATTATAATAAAATAGATTCGTTATTGTTGTTGTTGTTTTTGGGACATGTATGCATTCTGTCATTTTAGGAATGGAGATTACTTGGATAGTAATTTCACTCCAGTATAATTCTTTGATTTTTTACTGCCAATAGACCTCTTTCACCAATTGTAAAACAAAACAAAAAAAAAAAAAAAAAAAAAAAAAAAAAAACACATTTAGACACGTAATAGTGTTGATAAAATAATGTAGGATATGTATCACGTGACAGCCTTACGTATTCCATAATTTGTAAAGAACATATGGAGAAAATGTTGTTTGTTTGCGTTTAGTTGATGAGGTCCATTCTTCTTCAACACGTTCGTGAGGCCCATGGAGTGTCATATTCTGCTTTAAGAGAAATCGTATTATGTCCAAGATTCTCTATGTATAATCCTCCCCCCACCCCACCCTTTTGCTGTCATTATTGTTGCCCAGTCACAGACAAACTTTAAGCTTTATTTCTATATAAATTATAGTGCAGATGATGTAAAGGTCATCTGATTTCTGTAGCCTACGGTTAACAAGGGTGTCATGTGGCCAGCACAATGACCAACCGCCTTTACTTTTCCCCAACTAATGCAAGGTACCCATTAGAGCTGGGTGGGCTCAGAGGCGAATGAAGATCCTGAAATTAAAAATCCCAGTCTTCATAAGGATTTGAACCCCGGACTTCGGTTCAGTAACAAATCGCTTTACCGCTTAACCACCGCGCCTCCTTGCAGACTTGCAGTATGTTTTTAAAAAATGTAAATCTATCTTTTAATACTGTGCTAAGGACACATAATGTTGATAAAACAAATGTTGGTATACATTTGTTATCAAGTATGTATTTCTCTAGCAAGCAGCAAACACTAGAGCATCAGCCGCGGCATTGCCCCTCACTCCGCAGTGCGAGGGCACCCACTGCATATAAGTGACAGCTCCAATAAGTAGGCGGATGTTATTTGCGGCGCCTAATGCCTCTTCAACCATATCGGATTTTCCCCCTAAGGCGGCCATGGCTTGGAGGCAGGACAAGAAATCGGTAACCATCACAACGGTAATCGCAACGGTTCTCTTTTCACTTAACTTTTGGAGCACGCGTTTTAGGGATTTGGTTATCGCCGTGATTTCGGCGTCAAAGCTACATGCAGCGAGGCCGCATGCGCCTGACAGCCTGTCTGGTTATGTATCTGGGTAGCTGATATAGGCCCCATACCCAGCTCTAACGGTGTCCTTCCGGACAGACCCATCTGTATAACCATATATGGCATTGGGAGGGTAAGTCTTAAGCGTTGCCATTGCCATTTGTCTTAGTAAGTCCGGGGGGATGTGTCGTTTTGTGGCCCCCTCCATCCCTTGGATGGTGAAGTTAATGGGAGGGGTGGGCAGTCTCCTCCAGGGCGGTCACGTGTCTATCCTGCGTATGGGGACTCGATCAGTGGAGAGCCCAGCTTAAGCATTCAAATTCGACGCAACGTGCATAAAAGATTGCCGTTCGATACTGTTTTTTGCTCTCCACTGACTGACTAAAGTATGAGTCTGTAGCCCTGGTTCGCCCCTTTTATAGCGTTCCAGGGCTGTTAGCACGGCGCGCTCTCTCCTCAAGTTCAGAGGAGCCACGTTCGACATGATTTCTGCAGCGGAAATTTGGCTCGTTCTATAGGTGCCGCAAATGAACCTCAGGGCTTGGGCCTGTACACGGTCGAGTGATTCGAGGGCTGTCCTGCTTGCGTACACCATTACCAGAATACGGTTCTATCTTGAATTTGTATTTTAATGTCCCACTGGATACTTGAAAATATGAGTATTACTTATAGTAGCTATTATTGTTGAATTCTAAATCTATTCTGAAATCATAAACTCCAGTAGTTGTAAAATTAAAAATGTTTTCATTGCCCAGATAAGATTCCCCAATGTTGTAATCTCTAAAGCGTAGAACGTAACCATCTTATTTTTTGTTGTAACGTCTGTATTTTATAAGATAAGATAAGATAATGATAACAAACACAATGAATATCAGCTTTTCTCTTCACGTGCACCGATAAAATTGAAAATATGCATACCCGATCATACCGTATAAATATCTTAAAAACTTATGCTCTTTTATTTCTGATGTGAAGATATCACACGGGGCAATATCACATGGTAGTAAAAATATTGTTGTTTCTTTTTAATTGACCGTCATACTAAGCCAACTAAGCTAACACTTTAAACGTTTAATCGACTAAATGAAGAATGCTAATTAGAAAGTCCCTCTACTTATTCGATCTATTGATTAGGCAATTACGATTCTCTTGCTCTGTGTTAAAACATTAAGTAAAAAGGTAAAGTTTGAAAAAAAAACAAGTAGGTAGGTCGCTACTGTTCAATTGGATTTTATTTAGTATTAATAGATCTATTGAAAGTAAGAAAGTTCGTAATCAACATTCAATTACATTTTTGATATTATTAAGTTAATAACAATATATATATATATATATATATATATATACTGGTTAAGGCGCCAGTTACTCACCTGTGCCCCTTCTGTTAGTAGAGAGAGAGTAAGCTTCGGGCAGGAGGGGCTCGTTAGCCATGGCTGGCTACCCACCTAGGAGAAGGAAAACTCTGATTTCAAACCTCTGCTGCCTTGCAGCTATACCCAACCAAGGGAAAGGCTTCGGGAGTCAACCCTGAGGAAAAATCAGGAGCTGGCGACCCTAAGGCAGTTTGCAGCACCCAGTGCTACACTCTGGCAGAACCTGCGACGCTGCTGACCCCAAACTGTATCGGCACTGCCGTTCCTTTGGATACATCAGCTGCGTGGAGAGGGGGGAACTGATGTGTGGGCGACATCGTTCCGACCACAGCTTATGCCCAGGCATTCATCTCAT